>PVIW01003178.1:119535-179970 GCA_004026585.1 Noctilio leporinus | reverse complement strand
TTTTTAGAAAGAGGGGAAGGGAGAGAGGCAGAGAGGGAGAAAGACATCAGTGTATGGTTGCGTTTCACCTGCCTCCAGCCACAGACCTGACTGGAGACCTGGTTTGCAACCTGGTTATGTGCCCTGGCTGGGGAATTGAACCTGTGACCTTTGGGTTCGCAGGCCGGCACCTTAACCACTGTGCTACCAGCCAGGGCTTTAAAGATATTTTTATTAATCCATTTTTTAAAAAGATTTTATTCATCATTTTCAGAGAGAAGGGCAGGGAGGGAGGAAGAAAGGGAGAGAAGCATCGATGTATGGTTGTCTTTCACCCACCTCTAGTGGGGGACCTGGCTGGACACCTGGCTTGCAACCTGGTTATGTGCCCCAACTAGGGAGTCGAACCAGTGACTTTTGGGTTCACAGGCTGGTGCTAATCCACTGAGCCACACCAGCCAGGGCTATTTATTTATTTATTTTAAGAGAGAAGAGAAGGGAGGGAGAAAGAGAGTGTGAGAAACATCAATGTGTGGTTGCCTCTGGCCTGCAACCCAGGCATGTGCCCTGATCAGGAATCAAACTGTGACTCTTTGGTTCACAGGTCAGCACTCAATCCACTGAGCCACACTGGCCAGGGCCAAATCATTTTATTTTTAAGCAGTTTTTTTTCCAAGCCAATCTTATTGCATATTATTAGGTTAATTGTATTTTCAAGTTACCTGATTTGTAATAGAAGCATATTGATCTACACTTGGATTTTTCATTTAATATAATTTATTTTTTTGAGTTTATTTTACTAAAAATATGACAAATTCATTTATGACAGTGATCAAAGTACATATTTTATTAATTCTTACAAAATATAAACTTGAACACAATTTGGACTTTTGAAAAAGTATCTGTTCACCAATAGTATTCTTTTTTTGTTTTTTTTATTTTTATTTTTAGAGAGTGGGGAAGGGAGAGAGGCAGAGAGAGAGTGAGAGAGAGACAGAAATCAATGTATGGTTGCCTTTTTCACCTGCCTCCAGCTATGGACCTGGCTGGAGACCTGGCTTGCAACCTCATTATGTGCCCTGGCTGGGGAATCGAACCAGTGACGTTTGGGTTCGCAAGCTGGCACCTTATCCACTGTGCCACCAGCCAGGGCTCACCATTAGTATTCTTCAGAATAGACTTTATAAACTGCTTCTATAAGAAAGGCTAAAATAATGAATAACCTCACAATATACAGCAGGCATTTTTTTTTCCGTAGGTGGATTTACACAGAGAATCAGTGTGAGTAGAGCGCCCTCTGTTGGAATATAGGGGTCCTCAAGAAAACGCTGTTGCCAACTCTCTGGAGCCCCCCATCTTGTTGGAATATTCTTGTTCTGGAGAGCTTTCTCAATTCTAATGCCTTCTTCTATCCAGCCCAGCCATCACAATCCTCTGCCCTCTGCTCTAGTCCTTTAAATCCACTTCTGAACCTTTCCCCTGGGTCCATCTCTTGCCTACCATTCTTTTTTTTTTTTTTTTTTAGATTTTATTTCATTATTTTTAGAATGAGGGGAAGGGAGAGAGGCAGAGAGGGAGAGAGACATCAATGTATGGTTGCTTTTCACCTGCCTCCAGCCACAGACCTGACCAGAGATCTGGTTTGCAACCTTGTTATGTGCCCTGGCTGGGGAATCGAATTGCCTACCATTCTTTACATGCCTCTAACAGTCTCCTTTGGTAGTAATATCCTTCCCATTCTTTCTGCATCAAAATGTTGTGCATGTGGGAGCCTGTGCTCGCTAACACACGCACACGCACACACACACACACACACACACACACACACACACACACAGTTATCTCAACACGAACAGGATGTCCCCTACCACTTCTCTGGCTCCATGGACTTTGATATACACAATTACTCATCTTCACCAGGCTTCTAGACCTCTCAACCATCGCATCTAATGTATACATGAACTTTTCTCTCACCCGCCCCTGCTCCTACCAACCTCCAATACATTGCGGTTTTCTAAGGTAAAGGTAATTTTGATGAAAATATGTTACCCACATCAGAGAATGTGCTGCAAACTTCCTGTAAAACTCATCCCATATTCGCTGTACTTTCTTCCTACTGCATCAAATTGGAAAAGTAAAAATTCAACCTAGTTAAGTATTGTGCTCTAATTCAGCATTACAACAAAGATAATTTTTTTTTTTAATTTTATTGTTGTTGTATTACATCCATCCCCTTTTTGCTCCCCTCTGTCCCCCCACCCACCCACCCATTCCCCCCAAAGTCAATCCCACCTGTTGTCCATGTCCATGGTTCCTTTATACTAGGTTCTTGTCTAAGCTGCTCCCCATCTTTGCCTCTGACAACAAAGATAATTTTTAAAAAATCATACTCTGACAAACTTTTTACCAGCTTAATGAAATACAGTATTTATGCTATGAATAAGATTAAAAAAAAAAATGTTTTTCTTGCCCTGGTTGGTGTGGCTCAGTGGATTGAGTGCCAGCCTGTAAACTGAAAGTTCGATTCCCAGTCAGGGCAAATGCCCAGGTTGTGCGTGGCCCTCTGTTGGAGATGCATGAGAGGCAACTAATCAATGTTTCTCTCTCTCTCTTTCTCCCTCCCTTCCTTCTCCTTTATCTGAAAATAAATATATAAAATCTTTAAATAAAAAGTTTTTCTAAGCCCTGGCTGGTGGCATAAGTAGATAAGGTGCCGGCCTGTGAACACTCTGGTTCGATTCCCAGCCAGGGCAACATAACCAGGTTGCAAGCCAGGTCTCCAGCCAGGTCCATGGCTGGAGGCAGGTGAAAGGCAACCATACACTGATGTTTCTCTCTCTCTCTGCCTCTCTCCCTTCCCCTCTCTCTGAAAAACAATAAAATTAAAAAAAAAAAAAAAAAAGTTTTTCTCCACTTCACTGGATTCTTTCCTTGAAGAGTGAGTTTCAAAGTGTGGGGGTCTCCAATACTCTTTCAGTGTGTCAGCAAGGCAAAACTGTCTTCATAGAAAGGTATTATTTGTCTTTTTAACTTCCCTCCTTCCATAGGTATACAGTGAGTTTTATGGCAGCATCATTGTGTGGCTAGTGGAATATCTGCTTGTGTATTCTTGTGTTTTCTAGGCCTTTTCAAGGTAGTTGGTTTATGAAATACCAATGTGCATTTTCAGATTGTTCTCAGTACTTCCATGTTCTGAACATGCTTTTGATTCTGTTTTACCTGCTATAATCTCTGTATTTTATTATCATCCATTTAATCATCTTTGAAATCCTAGAGTTTTGCTTACACCTTTGCAAAAATATAAGTATACTTGATTAACTTGTTTTGCAATAATATTTTAAAATTTTTCTTATTTTTTAAAAAGATTTTATTTCCTTTTTTTTAGAGAGAGGGAAAAGGAGAGAGGCAGAGAGGGAGAGAGACTTCAATGTATGGTTGCCTTTCACCTGCCTCCAGCTATGGACCTGGTGGGAGACCTGGCTTGCAACCTGGTTATGTGCCCTGGCTGGAAATCAAACCAGTGACCTTTGGGTTTGCAGGCTAGCGCCTTATCCACTGTGCCACCAGCCAGAGAAAACCTTCATTTAAGGGAAAATCATATTACATTTCACTTGCATCCACCCTTGAAAGTAACATCCAAAACTATGTTGCCATAAGAAACTTAACTTTTTTTTTTCTTTTGAAGATTGTATTTATTATTTCCAGTGAAAGCGGAAGGGAGATAGGCAGCGAGGAGTGAAACATCTATGTATGGTTGCCTTTCACCTGCCTCCAGCTACAGACCTGGCTGCAGACCTGGCTTGCAATCTGGTTATGTTGCCCTGGTTGGGAGTCAAACCAGAGATCTTTGGCTTTGCAGGCCAGTGCCTTATCCATTGTGCCATCAGCAAGGGCTGAAACTTAACTTTCTTATTCACATAAGTCTCAAGACTCCAACACCATTGAATTGGCAATGTATTTGTTTAAATGTTGTTCATGCTGAATAAGTACACCGGGGGTGGGGAATCATAACGAAAAAGTTTTCTTAAGCCTCAGCTGCACTGAAAGGTGTCTTGGTGAGCACCGTAAGGGGAAATACTTTCTAAAGGAGGAGGTAATTCAGTCTCTACAATCACCTCCCATTAGTAAATTGAAACCCCAGAGAGTGGCTTTCATATCACCTCGCTTGCCAAGACTGAAACAAAGCCAATCTGTCAAGACAAGTTATCAAAAACGACACCCGTGGCTGAAATGTACTTCCACACCTGCCAGTCCAAACAGCCTCTCAGCCTCTGTCACTGCACTTCTCCGCAGCACCAGAAACAGCATACCGACTCCTCAAATTTTACGCAGGAGTTCTGAAAAACTAAACCAACGCTTTTAGTCACTCACCTCGGCAAACCACTACTACTTCCCTCATTCCATTTCCATGCCAAAATTTGGGAGAACACCCAGGTTCCGTTTGACCATTTCTAATGTCACTAAAATAAAACATTAACTAGTCATCGATAACTAGTAGATGAGGACTAGTCTCTACTGCCAAGGAGAAACCAAGTTCTGTTCCTCGAAGTTCTGAGTCACAAAAATAACTTTTTTCCCAGCGGGAAGCAGAGAGGAGGGAGGTCGTGTCAACTGGACAGATTTCCCCGGGCTACGGGTCTCGGACTCGGTTTTTCCCTTGCTTTCTTTGACTTCCCCTCTTCTCACTCAACAAATTGAATTATATACTCTGGGGCTGAGAGGGAGGGAACCTGATGTGGGAAGCGCAGCAACACGCCCTGGTGGCCCAAGGCACTGCGTCTCCTGAGCCTCTTCCAACCCACTCCACCCTTCCTGCCCGCACCCACGGCCAAATGCGCTCCAGTCCCGCGCAGCCTTGGCAAGGAGAGACTCACAATGAAAGGCAGGGAGCACACGGTGAAGAGCACGGTCATGAGAGCCAGCAGCAGGAGGTGATCCAGCTCCTCCAGGGGCGGCGGGGTCGTCTCTCTCTCGCTGGCGCTGGGTTCCGCGCGGTCCCTGGTGACCAGGCGCTGGCGCTGGCATTGCCGCAACCGCCGATGCATTGCGTAGAGGTTGCGCATGGCGCTCACGTTGCACAAAACAATGGCAAGGACCAGCAGCGCCATGAGGCTGGTGTAGAGCACTGAGTAGCCCAGCACCGACAGCGAGCGCTCCTCGTGGGCCATCTGGATGAAGCACCAAGTGCCGGGGCAGTACTGTATGAACTTCCCGAAGCCCGCGAAGGGCAGCGCACAGAAAGCCAGGCAGAAGGCACCCACGACGGGTGCCACCAGCGCGCCCCGACGCAGGGTGATGTGCTGTTGGTAGAAGAAGGGGTGCCCCAGGGATAGCCAGCACTCCAAGGCCATGACCAGGAGTTGCAGCGTCGAGGCGAGGCCGAAGAAAGACATAATAAAGGCGAAGGCTTGGCACAGAGAGCTTCCCGGGGTGGGCGCCAGCCCCCACAGGCTCCGGTTCTGCGCGTAGGCGGCCAGCACGAAGGGGCTCAAGAGGAACTTGCCCAGCAAGTCGGTGATAGTCAGGCCGCACACCAGCACGTAGAAGACCGAAGGCGGCTGGCGCGGCGAGCGCAGCAGGCACGACCCCAACCCCGAGCGCGCCAGCAGCCCCAGGGCCAGCAGGTTGCCCAGGAGGCCCGCGCTGAAGAGCACCCAGCTCATCGTCGCCGAGTGACCCTTCTCCACCGAGGTGGTGTTCTGGCAGCGGTAGAACATCGGCTTCACGGCGGCCCGGCGGGTTAGAGTGGAGGCTGCGGGAGGGCCAGGGCTCCGGCGTCCGGGTGCGGAGGAGACCCCGGCCGCTCCGCGAGCGCCTCTGAAGGAGAGGCTGCGTCGCGGTAAAAGCTCGGCGGCTGCCTGGTGGGTGGACTGCCCTCACTTCTTATCAAACTCTCGGGTCACACCCCTCCCTGAGGGGCGGGACTGGTGGCCAGTTGCGCCCCAGGCGCTGGCACAGAGGAGCGCTGAGCCTCCGCAGCTAAGCCAAGAGCTCCCCTGGGACGCTCGGGTCCCGACCGAGGACCGGGCCAGTTCTTTCTGCAAGGCAAGAGAACTGCTGAAATGAAGGGGAAACGAAGCTATGGCTACTAGGGAGGAGGGATGTGCGAGGCTGCGGCGGCGGCGGTAGTGGTGGTGGCCATGAAGAACGCTGAAGATAAGGGCTACCACCTAGAGTTCGAATTGGTGGGCTAAGGAGGGGGTAAGGTAACCAACAGCTGCATAACACTTAAGCCTTACTTAGCTCCAGCCCCAAAAACACTGACCTTCATCACATAGGTGAAGAAACTGAGTCTTTGGAAGGTTAAGTGACCTGCCCAAGGTAACCAAGCTAGTAAGTGGCAAAGCTAGACCTAAATGAAACTCTGAATCTTCTGCTTACAGCATCCATCTGTTTTGGCTTCTCCTCCCAAAAGGTTGGCCAGGTTTCAAGGAAGGCTGCAGGGAAAATCAAGGGAGATGCTGGCCCTGGGAACCGTGAACCGCAGTGGTTGTGTTGATATGGTGGGAGGAGTGAGGCTCAGAGCAGTGATGCTATCATCAGATAGACCTGGGTACAAGTCCTGGTTCTGCTACTCACTGCCTGTGTGACCCCGAGGGTCTTGAACTCTCCAGAAGTAACACCTAGCCAGCCTGCTTGGCTCTTTTGTGGTGTAGGAAGAACACAGAAAGTCCAGACACGTGAGTAGTGCTGGGTACAACGCAGTTATCAGGATTCTCACGTGTTTTAGTAGCTGATATTTAACTGCAGTGTTTAGCTTGGCATTTTGAAACCAGAACAGAGACTCGATTTAGAGCTTCCTCGTTCTGGTTTGCAAAGGACACAAAACCCTTCTTCCCTTCCAGCCTGTTGACTTGGCTGTGTCATAGAGGCAAAGGAGTTCATTGTGATAAGCAGGATTTATTTATTTAATTATCACTCTGGGAGAGAAACTAGCTTTGTGTGTGGCATTTGAATGGAATAACTGTGGGGCTATGGTACATGACCAAGTAGATAGTGCATTGGCTTGAAGAAGCTAATTTTTAGGCTCAGTGGCTATTCTGATGGACAGATTCAGAGATAGCAAGACCCTTGGGCTTTGGGTGTGAAAGCCTTAAGCTTAGTCAGGGAGACTGCCTCCAGACTAAAGCCTGGTGGGCAATTCTGTCCATGAGATGGAGACAAAAGAGTCCAAGATTGGGAATTAGATAGTCCTGAACTCAACCAGTAGCTGTGTGACCCTGGGTTCGTTTACTCCATCCCTCAGTGTGTTTCTTCGAGAACAGGATAAGGGACTTATGCTGACCTCATGGTGTTGTTGTGCAGTTTAGGAAGCATAAACTCTATGGCAAATGTGCCATAGAGTAATAATAATAATAATAAGAGTGAACATTTATAGGCCCTTATATAAGCTGGGTACTCGCTAATCCTTTCACATCCATTCACTCAATTAATAGAAAGCCTTCCACACAGTTAGTGTCCTCATCTTCATCCTTCTCCCCTTCATCCCCACCTATCACTCCCCCTCAAGCCCCTAACAAATAATATGGGTTTAGAAGAGCCCTACTTGAGTTGATCAAGTAAAAGAAGGAGAAGGTCCTATAACTGAAAGATACAGGAACCTGATGAAGTCTGAGACCTCTTTGACAAATGACAGACAGACACCCACTCACTCACAACTTAAACCAACCACAGGGTGTTCAGAGTTTCCTGAAATTCCACCATGGTGCCCAGAGGAGGCCTAGTGACTTGAGATTAAGAATCCTCCTCTAAGGAGATTACAAGTGATGTTCTCTAAAGTGTACCCACTCTAGTTCTATGCAGCCTTCTTTTTTCTGTTACAGCTGCCTCCACATCCACACCCTTCCAAGAATGATGCACAGGGAGAGAGGAACCCAGGACTGCAAATGACCTTTTCAAATAGCTCCAGATATGTATGTATATATATAACTTCAAAGTTGGTGGCTTTGAACGGGCACAATTCAGGAAATCACATGTTTCCTCCTGGTCAATGCAGCTGGCCTTTACCATGGGTTTCCGGCTGCTTTCCTGCCTGCTTTGCTCTTGTTTACCCTGCCCTGTTCTCAGGCTTATGTTTGGAGTCTCCTGTCCCTCCCTCTAAGAAATGTTATTTCACAACTTCACTGTTTAGTCAAGAAACGTATCATTTGTTCATGCAACAAGCAATTTTGGAGCTCTTACTTTGTGCCAGAGATTTAGGAGTATTGGCACTGAGTTGTATATAGCAAATAAGGGAAAGCAAATGACATGTTATGGGACTTTTGCATGGTTATAAATTTTTATATTAGCTTTCAGAGTATTAAAAGGCTATATTTTTCTCTAAGAAGGAAACTTAAAAAAAATCAAGATGGCAAAAATGTGGATTAATATTCCCCCCTTTCCTCTACTTATATTTTATTTTTAAATTAAAAAAATTAAAGTTGATATTCAATATTATATTAGTTTCTGGTGTACAGTATATTGGTTAGACCTTTCTATAACTTATGAGGTGATTCCCCCGGATAAGTCTGAGACCCTATGACACTATATTTAGTTATTGCAGTATTATTGACTGCATTCCCTATGCTTTACACCCTCATAATTATTTTCTAGATGCCAACTTGTATTTCTTAATCCCTTTACCTTTTCCTCTCAGCCCCTAACCCCCCTCCCACCTGGCATCAGTTCGTTCTCTGAATCTATTAGTTTGTTTCTGTTTTGTTTGTTTATTTGTCTTTTAGATTCCACATACAGGTGAAATCACATGGTATTTCTCTTTCTCTGTCTGACTTTTTTCATTTAGCATAATAACCTCTAAGCCCATCTATGTAGTTGTAAATGGTAAGATTTCATTATTTTTCATAGTTGAATAATATTTCATTGTATATACTTGCCATATCTTCTTAATCCATTTGTCTGTCAATGGACACTTTTACAATGGCCTTATCTTAGCCATTGTAAATATGTACACAATGAACATAGGGGTGCATATATCTTTTTTAGTTAGTGATTTGGATTTCTTTGGATAAATACCTACAAGTGGAATTGTTGGGTCATATAGTTAAGAGGGAAACTCTTAAAATGTGTTGGGCCCTGGGTGGTGTGGCCCAGTGGACTGGCACCGGCCTATGAACCCACAGGTTGCTGGTTCGATTCCCTAGTCAGGGCACATAACCAGGTTACAAGCCAGGTCACCAGCCAGGGCCTTGGCTGGAGGCAGGTGGAAGGCAACCATACATTGATGCTTCTCTCCCTTTCTTCCTCCTTCCCTACCCTTCTCTCTGAAAATAATGAATTTTTTAAAATGTTAAAAAAATATGTTGGGCCCACTTACATGTTAATTATTTTCATTATACCTGACTGGTAGCACAGTGGATAAGGTGCCGGCCTGCGAACCCAAAGGTCGCAGGTTCGATTCCCCAGCCAGGGCACATAACCAGGTTGCAAAGCAGGTCTCCAGTCAGGTCTGTGGCTGGAGGCAGGTGAAAGGCAACCATACATTGAAGACTCTCTTCCTCTCTGCCTTTCTCCCTTCCCTTCTTTCTAAAAATAATGAAATAAAATATAAAAAAAAATTAAAAAAAATTATTTTCTTTATCTGCAGAGCTGTACTATGCTGCTTAATTTGGTTATAAGACAAATAGTCTGGCACAACGTGAATAGGCAAATTTGAATATATAATTATATTGTGATTTTGTAAATGTAAAAACCTGATTCTTGCTTTTTTAGCATCTCCCAATCTTTTGCTCAACAAGAAATTCCATTCTGATATCTTTTGCTGTCAAAGTGAGAGAGATTAGATTTTCCAGAGATTCTGGGGAGTGGGTGTGTCTTGGCCAGCCTCAGTTGATGCTTCTGTTTCCATGTACAAATCAGATCAGTGTCTCTGTATGTTGTACATTTTCTGGACAGAGTGTGTGGTGTGGTATGTGTGTGTGTGTGTGTGTGTATTTGTATAACATACAAAAATACATTTAAAAATATATACATATATGTATATACAAATATGTGTATGCATATATAAACATGCATATGTAAATACACACATATATGTGTATGTATATATTTTATGTATTTTTGTATATGTTATATTTTTTATATATGAAGCCTGTCCGGAAAATGTTCAGCCATTGTTAATATGATGATAGCAGTTTGTGTGACATCAATATAACCTGGCTGTCAAGGAAAGGGGAACTGGAATGTGCATGTGTGAATAGTGACAACTTCCCTGCATTTGTCAGTGGGGGCAGTAGATGCCATGGAGCAAGCATGTGTAATGTGTGGCTGTTGTATTCAAAGTGACTGAGCAAGTAGAGCAAAGCATCTGCATCAAGTTTTGAATGGAGCTTGAACATTTCCCTGTGTAAACTATTTGGATGATTCAGAAGGCCAGAACTATGGGCAACTGGTGATTGACAGCTTCATCACAACAATGGACCCACTTGTGTGTCATGTCTCATGCAAAGTTTTTTGACGAAAACATCAAATCACTCAGGTGACTCAGTCCCCTTACTGCCCAGATTTGATGCTGTGACTTCTGGCTTTCCCCAAAACTAAAATCACCTTTGAAAGGGATGATATTTCAGGCCATCCATGAGATTCAGGAAAATACAATGGGACAGCTGATGGCGACTAGAACTGTGTGAGGTTCCAAGGTGCCTACTTTGAAGGGGACTGAGGTATCATTGTCCTATGTATAATGGGCATGTCAGCCTACATTTCCTAAGGCCATTTCTACTGCAAGACAGGCAGGGAAATATTGTCACTTAGTTGAACACATTACCACTTAAAATAAAATTGAAGTTGTGTTGGTAAGAAGGGAAGAAGGGGATATGTGGTGGCCAACTAGCAATCTCTCTTACATAGTCTATAATAGTATAGATATTGATAAGTGATCAAGGAAATGAGGGCTGATTAAAGGTCATTGAATTTGGTAACTAGGAAGCCACTGAAGAACTTTGAGAGCACAGAGTAGGGTGAGTATCATATTGCAGAGGATGAAGGACTACATGGAACACGAATCACTGGAGCAAGCAATTAGTTTGACTATGAAAGGAAAGGAAAAATTAAAAGCATGAAAGGCAGAGGGGCAAAACAAAGATGTTTTCAAACTGGGAAAAGATTATTCATATTTTGAGAGTTGACCAAGAAAAACCAGTGCAAGAGGAGAGAGTAGGTGCTGAAGTAAGAAGAGATAATTGAGGAAGGAAGATTCAAAGATATTGGGCTGGAACCTGGCCAGGTGGCTCTGTTTGGTTGGAGCATCATCTAGCACACCAAAATGTTACAGATTTGATCCCTGGTCAGGGCACATACCAGGGACAATTGATCAATGTTTCTCTCTCACATCAATGTTTTCTCTCTCCTTTTCTCTCTCTAAAATCAGTTAACATATTCTTAGGTGAGGATTTAAATAAAGATATTGGGATGGGACATAGTGGTGAAGAAGAAAAGAGCAATAGAAAGAAAAGAAAGATCTTCCATGATAGAAATGAAGAAACTGAAGGTATTGTATATAGACACAGAGATATTGGAGGTGAAAAGTCAGGTGAATGAGGGAGCTGACCCCACATAACCTCACTGGTGTTTATTCACCCAGTATCACTGGAAGTAGAGCTGTGGACATGAAAGTTATGCTTTCTGTCATCATAGAATAGGGAGATGTGACCATTGGCCATAAATTTAAAATTAAGCAAGAATAGTAAAGGGATGAATTTGTCTTGAAAGTAAAGACTGTCAGGAGTAGGAGGAGTTAGAAGAGGCCAATGTGGGGAAGGCCCTCGGCTCCACAGGACATAGTGGGTGGGGGTAGGGGTGCTGGCTTACAAACAACAATGAGAGCACAGCTGACGTTAGCATGAATTCGTGGTGGGTCCCTTAGCGTACTTTCTCACCTACCACACTTTGAGACCCCAAAGCAGAAATGGAAAGAAAGCAGAGTTTCTAGACAAGAGTGAAAGAAAATACTTGGGTTAGTCCAGGGAATATTGTCTCAAATGTAGTAAATTTTGAAGTAATGGTCCAAATAAGTGAACATTCAATGCAACAGACTGTTTAAAAGCCATTAGTATTATTTTTGTTAGTTAAAGAGAGAGAGAGAGAGAGAGAGAAAAAACACTAATAGGGACAAGGTGCACTTTGGTATTTAGCGAACATGAATTTTTATCATATGCAAGTTAATTGGAGCACAAACTGAATGTACATGAAAGAATTCTTGAGCTTGGTTTGGAAAAAGTTAATGATGTTAAATTGAATTTCTATTAATTACTATGTTAGAGACTAACTTCTCACTAACCTAGTTTCCCCTTTTCTCAGACTCCCTTAAATTTGGTTGTGGCTATTGATTGAGTTCTGGACCCTGGTGTGAAGGTGAAAGTGAAGTGTGCCAATTGCAGACTAAGCCTATGAAAACTAGCTGTTGATGATTGTTCAGCTACTTCTTTCTCCTTCTGGCTAAATTCAAGTGCTCAGTGGAGGACCACAAGGCCCAGGAATTAAAGGAGACAATGGTCCCTGAATTCCACATGGAAAGCTGCCCACTGAAAATCCAAATGAACGCTTCATGAGTGCAAAGTAAACTATTGTGTTAGGCCTTGAAGATTCTGAGGTTTGTTTGTTATAGCATCTAGCTGGCATTTCTTCTCCTGATAATCAATTTATTAATCAGATGTTTTGTGGCCCTGGCTGGTATGGCTCAGTGAATTGAGCACTAGCCTGCAAACCAAAGAGTTATCAGTTTGATTCCCAGTCAGGGCACATACCTGGGTTGCAGGCCAGGTCCCATTTGGGGCTCGAGAGAGGCAACCACACATTGATGCTTCTCTCCCTCACTTTCTCCCTCCCTTCCCCTGTCTCTAAAAATTAATAAGTAGAATCTTTTAAAAAATAAATAAGTAAAAGCAGAGTTTGTGGTATCAACTACTATGCCCTTAATCCTTTAGGGCCCAAGTTTATAGAAATTCAGAAGCAACACCCCTGCCCCCTCTCCGCCTTTCATTCTCAGAACTTCAGGCTCTACCATGAGTTTCAAAAAACTCCAAAAGCCAGGCCCTTAGTTTCTTTGTTTTCTGACTCTTAACTGTTTATAGCCCTTCCCTCAGGCAACAATGAAAACTGTTTCTGTTTGTTCTGGGGGATGATCAAAAAGTATGACTTTGGAAGAGTGTCTCATTGCATTAGGTACCATAACAATCAAACTTATTTTTACAACAAACACCTTTCATACTATGGCCAAGTCTCCTTTTTTTAAGCCTTATGACTTATTCCCTTCCTTCCCTCACTCCATATACCCACCCCAGCCTGCCTGCCCACTCACCAGTTATCCTGTGGTCCAGCTGGATAATCCAACTTTTCTTTCTTTTTAAATTTATTAAATTTCTTTTTCATTAAAAAAGATGATGTTATCAATTATTTTTAGAGAAAGAGGAAGGGAGAGAGGCAGAGAGAGAGAGAAACATCAATGTATGGTTGCCTTTCTCCTGCTTCCAGCCATAGACCTGGCTGGAGGCCTGGCTTGCAACCTGGTTATGTTGCCCTGACTGGAAATTGAACCCCCCAGTGACCTTTGGGTTCGCAGGCCAGCACCTTAACCACTGTGCCACACCAGTCAGGACTCTTTTTCATTTTTTAATTACGGTTAACATACAATGTTATGTTAGTTTCAGGTGTATGACATAGTGGTTACACATTTATGTAACTGGTGAAGTGATCACCCTGATAAAGATACAATTTTTCATTCCCTGAACATGACATGCACTTTCTGGCCTGCATTCTCTGCTCCTGCAGCCTCTGCTTAGAATGTTCTTCTGCCCTCATACGCCCTTCACTGCTGAAAATTTGTTCCTTAAGTCTCAGTTCATACATGTAAGTATTACTTCATTGGGAAAGCTTCTGGCTTTGCCATCATTTCCTGAGTCCTTTCTATTTGCTTGGCCAGCATTTAGTTCCTGCTGTAAAAAAAAAAAAAAAATAATAATAATAACAAGGCATGTATCATATCATCCACTGTGGGCTTTCCTCCACTAGAAGTGAGACTATAGAGCGATGGAACATCATTCTGGGCAACTTTGAATCTCTAACCCTAGCATTGCAGGGAGCAATCTATAAGTAGTGGACACTTAAGTAAATAGAGGAATGCACGGAAGAAAGTGGGGAAGCCTGGAGGAGGAGCAAATTTAAGTAGAGGGAAGGCAATAATGAATTTGATTTTAGATCAAATTCGAGGACACTGATGGGCCATTCTGGTGAAGATTCTTCACCACCTAAGTTATCTTTGACACTCCTGGATTTCCAGCCTTGCTACACATGTCTTGTAATGATGTTAATTGGACCCATTCAAGGCTGGACTGTATCGGGGGGGTTGTGGTGGAAAAGAGATACTACTGAAAGTGGAAAGCCCAGTGTTCGGGCTGCCTGTCATCTGTCAGGCCCAATAAGCAGAGACAGGGATTGACTCTTTATGGGCACTTTATTTTTTTTATTTTTATTTTTTTTAAATTTTATTGTTGTTGTATTACATCCATCCCCTTTTTGCTCCCCTTTGTCCCCTTCCCCACCCACCCATTTCCCCCAAGGTCAATCCCACCTGTTGTCCGTGTCCATGGTTCCTTTATACTAGGTTCTTGTCTAAATGTGGGCACTTTATTAAGATGGTCAGAGATCTGAGAAGATAGCGGGTTTGCACTATCTTACATTCCATTTTAAACAGGCCCTTTTTATAAGAAGAAAGGTGGAAGTAAGAGGTTTGGAATTCAAGGAAAAAGTTAATGAGATAAAAGCTACAGCATTCTTTCATCTAAGTCCTGGGCCAAGGTCTCTGTGTTCTGGGCAGTGGTCATCTCACCCTGGCATAATGGCTCAGATACCATTTTGACTGCTTGCAGTCCTCCTGAGGTGGAACTGCTTATGGTTATCTGGAGTCAAGGTGGGCCATTCTTCCAGTTCCTGACACACTAGTGTTTACAGACAAATAAATGCCACATGTCTGCACTTTATGTGGAATCTAAAAATCAAACAAACAAAATAAAAGCAAACTCATAGATGTGTACAGGGAACAGTTTGGTGGTTACCTGAAGGGAATTGGTTGGGGAGAGTGAAATGGGTGAAGGGGATCAATTATAGAGTGATGGGCAATAGCTAGGCTTATACTGGTGACCACTATGTAATGTATATGAATATCAAATTATAATGTCATATGTCTGAAATGTATATAATCTTGCATAGCAGTTTTAACACAATAAAAATAATGAGCGATCACATGAAGTCTTCATTTTTTTTTTTAAAGATTTTATTTCATTATTTTTAGAAAGAGGGGAAGAGAGAGAGGCAGAGAGGGAGAGAGACATCAACGTATGGTTGCTTTTCACCTGCCTCCAGCCACAGACCTGACTGGAGACCTGGTTTGTAACCTTGTTATGTGCCCTGGCTGGGGAATCGAACCTGTGACCTTTGGGTTCGCAGGCCGGTACCTTATCCACTGTGCCACTAGCCAGGTTCATTTCTTTTTAATGAATGGAAAACACTGGGAGAAATATATAAGAAACTGAAGGTTGTAACCTCAGAAAAACTTTGATTTGAACATACACAGGAATGAAGTGCTGAGTTGAAAGGTTTAGGAATTAATCAAGTAAGAAAAAGCACTTTATATATTGAGTCTATGCCTATTCTCAGAAGCTCAGAAAACAATTGAAAGAATTTAAATTTGGCTCAAGAGGAGAGAAGGGAAGAGGTAGATATTGGTACAGGCCTTGTACACAGTGGGTCTTCACTAACTATGAGTGAACAATAGATTAAGGAGTGCATTTTTCCGGGTAAAATCTTACTGCTTTGAGACCCCCGTATTCAATAAGAGTAGATTGAATGTGAATAATTTGCCTATGTGGCTTTGACAGTGTGAATTTTTCACTCAGTTAATATTTGTCTTGATGTAAATTTTCCCCCACTGTTTTATCTTTTCCTGCATTTTTATTGAGATACAGCCCTCCCTAGTTTTCTCTCTGTCTCTCTTACCACCATTCTAATTTTCTCTTCCTCTGCATCCTATTGTTGGAGTGTGTCTCTTCTCATTTTGCTCCCTATATCCATTCTACTTGATCTGCCTACCTATGCCCATGGTTGATCAATTCTCCTTCATATGCTGGTAACTCTCAAATACGCATTTCCAGGCCCCAGACACCCATATCCAACCAACCACTTGAAATCTTTACATCTCACTTATCACATACTGAGTTGAACCCACTGACTTCTACAACCCTACATGGACCCTTGAGCTGGCTATTACTTTGCCACTCCACTCCATATTTTGCACAGCTATGTAGAATAGGGGCAAAGAGATTTTGAGAGGAAAGGTAGGGAATGAATTATAACTATTCCCAAAACCTCACTTCTCTTTTATTTTTCCTGACTAAATCAGCTTGGTCTTACATTTGGATATTTTATTTTGAAAAAACAAAACCCAATGGCTCATCAGCACCTTCTTCCTTAGGATTCATTCAAGTGAGCTGCCACCTTTATTTGAACGTTCCTTTTGTTGGGAGGAGGAGTCTTACCCCCTCTCAAGTGGCTTGTCAGAGTAGTCCTTAAAACTGTATGTAGTAATCTCTTTTCTTGAAATTCTGTGGACAGTTGTCCATCTCCTTATATTTTTGGTGTTACTTAGGCCTCCAAGTAGGTAAGTTCTGTAGCTACTCTTCTAGCTCTGCCCTAAACCTAGGCTCACCATCCTGCAGAATTAGCAACCTAAGTAAATGGTGCCTCATCATACATTTTCCCAAGCCAGAACACCAGATATTATCATGCTTTCTTCAATCATCTGGTCCAATCTGCTTCTTAATTTCTAAAATTAGTGAACTTTCATATTTCAAGTAATTTACCCATAGATTTTTGTTTTGAATTCTTCTGCAGAGAATGATATCATCTGTGCATAATGTGCATAAGACTGTATGTAATATAGTATGTTATTTTTTACATTTCAGATCTTATTCCACTTAAAACTTTTTTAGTGACATAAGTAATTATTTTTTATCCCACTTTTAGTCAATTGCTCCAAAAATAACTTTAAACATAAGTGATTTGAAACAAAGGATCTGGCATATTTTTATTAACAGCACAGATCTGGAAGTCAGTGTGGTCTTGGTGTACATGTCAACCCTGCCTCTTCTCTGCTGCTGTGAGGGTTCTGGAGGCAACTTATGTGTGGCACTGGCACCAAAGGAGCATTTACTAATGTCATTGTGTTGGGTATGATTGTGACTTAGTTGGAGTAATAAAATTAATGGATTTTTTTTGACTCTATTCTATTCTGGTGATCTGTTCATCTACACCCATGCCAGGACCATATTCCTTTAATTTCTTGTGACTTGATAGAATGCTTTGTATGTACTTATATTTTTTATTTAAAATACTTATTGGGGTGACATTGGTTTATAAAATTATATAGGTTTTAGGTGTACAATTCTATAATACATCAACTCTATATTGTATTGTGTGTTCACCACCCAAAATTAAGTCTCCTTCCATCACCACTTACCACCACCCCCTTTACCCTCTCCTTCCTCCCCCCAGTTCCCTTCCCTCTGGTAATCACCATACTGTTGTCTGTGTCAATGAGATGTTTTTCCTTTGATTAATCCCTTTACCTCTTTTACAACCAACCCACCCCCCTGACAACTATCAATATGTTCTTCTCTATCTATGAGTTCATTTCTATATTGCTTGTTGTTTATTTTGTTCATTAGATTCCACATGTGAATGAAGTCATATGGTATTTGTCTTTCTCTGACTGGCTCTTTTCACTTAGCATAATACTCTCCAGGTCCGTTGATGCTGTTGCAAAAGGTTAAGGTTTCTTTCTTTTTTTAATGGCTGGGTAGTATTTCATTGTGTAGATTGTATTACAGCTTTTATTTTACCCACTCATTTACTGATGGGCCCTTGGTAAATCTTGGCTATTGTAAGCAATGTTGCAATGAACATAGAGGTGCATATATTCTTTCAAATTAGTGTTTCCGTATTCTTAGAATAAGTTCCCAGAGGTGGAATTGCTAGATCATCAGGCAGATCCATTTTTAGTTTTTTGAGGAAATTCCATATTGCCTTCCACAGTGGGTGCACCAATCTGCATTTTCATCAATAGTGCACGAGGATTAGAATGTTTTAATTTCAAGTAGGCAGAATTCTCTATTGGACTTTAACTTTTTACAAATAATTTTAAACATCTTTTTATTGCACATATAATAATGTTTTCTATTGCTCTTATTTCTCAAGTCATTAAAACATTCTAATGTTTGTTAGTATTTTAGGAATTAGTGTTTAGGGTTTTAGTATTTAGAATGTAATCTTATAATCTAGAATTTGTTTTAAAAAGATAAGCAAAGGACTTCATAGGAAAAAATGGAGTGATTTTGGGTTATTTTGGTTGGCCTGAATGTGTCATGAGAAAAAATTAACTTTTTATTTGTCATTGTTGTTGAGAACCAAATAAGGAAATAGATTTCAATTGCAACATGGGTTTCAGTTAAGCAAAATAAATAAATAAAAATATAAGTCTGAATAGAGTAGCATACTTATAGAAAAATGTAAATACTATTCTACATTTTTTGCAAAAAATTTCTTGACTCTCCCTCTGGCCCCCTCCTTCTTTCTCTTATCCTACCAAGGGGAAGGAAACAAAACCCAGCTGTTTGCTTGAGGAACTTTCTAACTTAAACCTTTAATGCAGACTAACTTGCACTTTAGGGAGTTTTCACGCATGTCAGGAATATAAATATTGCCATCCTCCTAGGTCTCACTTAATTGTATAGTTTTGCACAATAATATGCATTTCTTAAAACACTTATTTCCTTTGTCTTAATCAATTTTTCTTTGTCATTAGTATTTCAAGCATACAACTGAGTCATTATCTGTTCACATTCTCTCTTAAAGTATTGCTTTTCCCTAGTGTATTTTCTGCACATATATCATGGGGCAGGGAGCAGCAGGAAATGATCCTTCACTAACCACTGTGATTCAGCACTCTGAGTTTCTTTGGCTGCATGTTTTTAAAATTAACGCTCACACTAATTGTATAAATGTTTCTCCCAGACTAATGCACATTATGGTCACTACATTTGAGGCCATTGCCAAATATGACTAGGGAGCTAGAAACAAAGACTCATGGCATTACAGTTCCCAGAAATGCCCCAGTTCCCAGTGGCTTCATTACTTTGGATTAACATTAATTAACCCAATATTATCTAGAGTTACCATTATAGTAGATGTTGTGTGTGTGATGTGTAATTATTCATCACTCAGCAAATATTTATTGAGGGCTCCCTGTTAGATTCTCAGGATACACAGGAAAGAAGCTAGACATGGAATTTTCAGTCTGACGGGGTTGGAAGCCATAAGGGTTACCTGAGTTATGAAAAAAAGAGGTGTCAATTTATTTATTCAATGTATATTTCTCAACCACTTTCTGCTTTGTGAAAAGCATGGACAGTCCATAAACTGGGAAGTGGATCAGCCTGTGTGAGTTGAGTATCCGTTAAAATGTGAGGACTTTCTGACCCAGTTGCCTCTCTGGTGCATGAGCCAAAGATGACCAGGGAGGCAGGGTCAGAAATTTCCCTCCTGTCTACCTACTGCCTGCCACCATCATAACCACCCATCACATGGACTGCCATTTCAAGATGGAACAGTGGGAGCAACTGGGGAAATCACCTCAAGCTGGCAGGTGGAGATGTCAGGAGAAAGGTTTGCAACCGCAGTGGAGGGGGAAAGAGGCAGAGAGAGGAATCCTTCTAACCAGGTAAGGCTCTGAACAGGCTCTGGGGAGGGAAGAGTACAGGTCTCTGTAGCCTCAGTTTTCCCATGCGCTCTGAAAGTGGGAGCTTTGACAGCTTTTATGCCAGAAATAACTCCTATGAATAATAAACTAGAATTTATTTTTGAAAATTTCCAGTTTAGCTTGGATGAGAAAGCAAACATGGCACAATTTCAAAGTTGGAGAAGGAATATTTGTGCTCAGAGAAAGAAGCCCTCACCAGCAGAATGACCAAAGGCCTTAGGGTTTCTGTAAGAATTTTATTTCAGTGGAATCTTCTAAAAGAATGAGACTGTGCTTATTTTTTTTCCTTGAGGGGGAAAAAAGAAACCCCAGTAAGATTGTTTTCTATCTGGGAAAATTATTATTATTTTTAATTTCCCATCTCTGTTTTTTAAATTCTGGCTTACATGTTCTATCTGAATTTTATAAATTGGACTCTTTTTGCTCTTCCAATAGCAGAAGTCTTTCCTGTGTAGAAGTTTTTTCTCTTCCTTTGGGAATCAGCTCTCAAGACAGGATGTGGACTGGCAAGCACATGAGAAAGTGAGATGCGATATACTTTTTTTCTCTCTATCATAATCAAAGACTGCCAGTAAAGCACTACTTCCCAATAGTGTCATCCTTGCCTCTGGAAATTCATCTGGGAAATGTTGATTCACCTTCCAATTAATAATTGGAAGAATAATGACACACATGTACAAACACATGTGCACATACATGCATACACAGCCTAGTTTTCTCTCCCTTTAGCCTTTTGCCTTCACAGGCACTTAAGATAAGTTTGAAAGGAGACTTATAGAGAGGTAGCAAAGTCCCAAGTTCCCCTTCTTTGAGGAGAATGACAACCAGTAAGAGATAGCAGTGGAAACTGAGTGTGCTCCTTGGTCTTCATACCTGGGCTGGTCAAGCCAGACACTGGGTAGCTAAGTGAGCAACTTAGCAACTTAGGTACCTAGGTAGGCAGGTTCACTTCTGATTATGTGGAATAGAGCAGGCCTTTTAACTTTCTTGTACTTATGAATCACTGGGGATCTTGTTGAAGCCTATTCCAGTAGGCTTCTGGAATAGGATCTGAGAGTCTGCATTTCTGATGAACTCCCAGGTCATGCAGATGCTTGTTCTTTGGGACACAGAAGAGTGACTTCTCTTTGACCTCTGCTTCCTGCCTCCTGGGTGCCATAGAACTTTAGAAATGGATTGAACATTTATTGACCCCTAAAATACTGGTGTGTTGTGTGACTTACTGCATCTGAGTCATGGGAAAGCTTTAAAACCACTGATTCTCAGAGGTTCTGCCCAGGTCAATCAGAGGAGCAAAAAGACTTCGGGCAATCAATAATAAACCTATTTATTTATTTATTTAAAAAAGGATTTTATTTATTATTTTTCAGAGAGAGGGGAAGGGAGAGAGGCAGAGATGGAGAGCGACATCAACGTATGGTTGCCTTTCTTCACCTGCCTCCAGCTATTGACCTGGCTGGAGACCTGGCTTGCAACTTAGTTATGTTGTCCTGGCTGGGAATTGAACCAGCAACCTTTGGGCCAGCAAGCTGGCGCCTTATCCACTGTGCTACCAGCCAGGGCTCAACAATAAACTTATTTAATATGAAAGTTAATAGGTTGTGAGTGGTTGTGTGACCTGCCCAACGCAACCTAGCTAATGCTGGCATCAGGACTAGAACTCAGAGACCCCTTTCAGCCCACCACTCTGCTGTTTACTCTTTGGCTGCCTGGTGGAGCTGCTTCCCCAAAGAAAACAAACCGATTAATTCATAAGTATAAAATAGAAGTCAGATTCAGTGCTGTTTAATGGGGCTGCCATTCCACCTAGAACATTTCCGCCTGCTAAAAGCAAGCTTGAAGAGGTCTAATGTGAATTCATTTCTATCCTACTTTGAGAGGAAGTTGCTTGGAGAAGTGCACTATGGAAATGGAAATATTTTCCATTATATACCCCTGGGAGATCATTTCTAAGTTTAAAAGGACGTTATTTCTTGGTGTTTTTCTGATGCGCAATGAAAACAGAGTTTTCCTTCAACGATTTCTGCGCAATCAGCAGCTCTAAAATGGACACGCCATCTTTTCTTCTTAGAACTTGAAGCTTTCTTGTTTATTTTCATCTTCCACACCCTAGCTCCAGTATGGGGTAGCCCCTACCTGGTCTCTTTGATTTTAGGTGAAACACGGTAACTTGCACAAAGTCTGCTTTTCCCCCTCCTTCCTGAGTGGTGCCAATGCCGGGACTGGAATGAATTCTGGTTTGTCTTTTCCCTGCAGTTTCAGTAATTCCTGCTTCACCATTATTGCTTTTCTTTCTTTTTGGGAAGAGGAAAATCTCCCATGAATGTAAAGAAAAGTACCTGCTGGGTTCCTGCCATGTAAACAAGTCAGGTTGAGGAAGGTGCATCACTCTGGAGGTTTTTTTCTGCAGTATCTGCATCCGAAAGCCAGGCATTTCCTCCCCACCTGTAGTGAGACATCTTCCAGGGGCCTCTCTTTCCCTTCAGGGCCCTGAGGCCACAACAGCTGCTCTGGCAGCCAGAGGCCGCAACCTATGAGCAAATCCTGAAGGTGTTTCCTGGTAAATAGGACATCTGTGACCCATCTCTGTGGGGTGCTCTGTTAGACAAATGTGTTCTCCTCTTATGAATGCTGCCTCTAGTGAAAGAATAAACACCAGACCAGCCTTCTTCAGAGTGAAATTTCTTTCTCGAGCAGTCTTGAAGCCAGTGGCCAAAGGTTACTGCTTACCTAAGGACCTTATAAACATTTCTGAGGCAGCAAGCAGGTTTCAGCAGGTGCTTTTGCTATTTAGCAGGTTGGGCCCTGGACTAAGAATGAGGGGATTGAGAACTAGGCGCAGGGCCCCTCTGCATGGCCAGGTGTCCAAGTGAGCCTCAGACTTCCTATCTCTAGAATGCGATCAAGTCACCCAGACTGTTGGCAATGAGGGGAGGCATGTAAAAGCACCCAGTAAGCTGTAACCCTTGCAACAAATATAAGACAGTACTATTACCACCAAGGAATAATATTCCACATGTTACGTGTGACTGGATTTTCTTCCCTATTTACCTTATATAAGCTGTGTAAAAGATGGTGTGGTGGCTATGAAAATTCTCCTCCCAGCTCCCTGCAGGACAGTGTTTACTATGAGTCCCAGATGCCAGGCTCTGGAGGTCAGCCAGCACAGTCAGCATCGGGCCGTGCCTTCCAGGAACGGTTTCCTGCCCATGGCTAAGTGCAGCAGGGATTCTGAAACATGGGAAACACAGGACCCTCTGAAGGGTCATTTGGGCTGAGGACGCCTCCATCATCTTGCTGAAATTTCCCTAGAAACTTCAGAGGGGTTTCAGACTTCCCTCCCTGCCTCCCTTCCCTTCCTCCTTCAGAGGATTCAAAACTCATTGCTGTCTGAGGGTTTCCCTGCCTTCCCTACCTCCCTCCTCATTTCTCTCCCCTGGTGTTTCCCATCTTCATCTCTTCAGACAAACTTTTTGCCTCTCTTAACCTCTTTTTAGCTTCTGCTTCTTAGATACTCAGAGTAATGCAGACCATGATTGTAGTGTAGTAGAAATGAAAAGATAAAGGATAAATGCAAAGGAGTTAAGCATTAAAGGAGTTAAGCAAATAAAAATTTCTCTGACTTTTGGAACAATTTAGCTTGAAATAGTATAATAATATTATTTGCCTCAAAAGAAGACATTAAGCCAGAGTTTACTTTCTCTGGGCTATTACTATGGTGCTGCATCCTGGTTCCTCTAAGTCAGCAATTTTCACCCTTTTTTAAAATCTCATGGCTCACATAAGCTAGCTACTGAAATTCTGCAGCATGCCAAAAACCATTGTTTTTGCTAATCTGACAAAATAATAGACAAATTTTGATTCATTCACACCATATGGCTATTGTGTTGGCTAGTGTCATTTTTCTTATTTGACCATCTACGGGAAAAGTTGCAAATCATTGCTCTAAGTTTTAAGAAATGTAGTAAAAATATTATTTGCTGTCATGACCTTCATTGTAGGCCCTGGCATAGCAGCATGGGTGCTATTCAGTATTTTAGCATAACTGACTTGGGTGTAGCTCTCTAAAATGGGCTGATGTCCCTTTTCTTGTCACTGGTCATGAAACAATGACCAGGTGTTCTACATTGTTCTATAAAACCAAAACCCAATTAGACTTCTACGCATGGCACAAAGCAGCATTTTCTGTGGGTGCTGTTTTACATCTACCCAAGTTTTATTATGGGTAGATGAATTCTTCTTACCAGTCTTGATTCAACCTAGAATTACAAGGACAAGGTCCATATTTGCCTAAGGAGGGAAGAACAGAGAGTATTGATTTCAGCCTGTCTAAAGTCTGTAGGCATGAAAGACTGAGAAAACCTCCCTCGAGGCCTATTTTTAGAAGAGCATTAGATCACTAGATACCAAATTTTTATGGAACTGAGAGTCCTCATTTGCCCTCTCAGTCTAGGGACAGTTTGGCAAAGGATACGAACAGGTACTCACCCAGATCTGTTTGAGGATCAGAGAGAGATGCTTGACTTCAACATTATGGAAAATGCCCATCGTTAAATTAGTATGAAGCAAGATATCTATTACTAATCTATAACATAGATCCCTAATTAGAAAATAAATGAGGTTTTGCCAGGAATGAACTTCCTCAATATTGGGTATGATTATTAATTCTTCAAGAGAGAATCAGCATGTGTAACAGGCCTCTTCTTAATCCAGTTTATCTCGAGGTGGGGCTTTGGTGACACTATTATTAATCATGGGGCTTAATCTGCCCAAATAAAATGCTATTCATCAAGCACAGAGAACATATGATAATAATAGTTACAAGTTATTGACCACCTACTATATATAGCTCTGTGCTAGTTACTTTCCAGGCCTTATCTTAATTTACCATCCAATAGATTATGTAGTTGAAATCATCTGTGTGTACTTTGGTGCAAAGAACATGAAAAATAAATTTTAAAGATAGTTTATTATTACATGAGTCTGGGAGCTCAAATGCGATTTGTCTGAGACTAAGTCACCAATATGCCCATCTTTGTGTTGAAGTTTGCCTGTCTGGTTGGAAACGCAATTATTTTCTAAGAGCCCCGATTCTTGCAGACAAGTAACAGAACCCAAATGATATTCTATTGAGAGTTTCCTATTTAGAAGGATATTTTAGTGGGAATGCCTTCAGCTGTAAGTACTAAAATATCCTACTAACAGTTGCTTAAACTAAAATCATTAAACCGTTCCATTTAATAAGAATTCTAAGGGTTAGTTTATTCAGGAGTTAGATTAGTGGCCCAACCATATCAGGCTGTTCAGTCAACATCTCTACAATTGTCTTAGCCTTTTCTTTAAGGTCACAAGGTAGTTGAAATAGCATTACATGTCATGTCTTCATATAGTAACATGCAAAAGATAAGGCAGGAGGTGGCCAGAAAAGTGGAGCTCTCTCCTTTTGACCAATTATGGTTCATCCTCTGGGGCTGGGTTCTTTGCCTCCCGCAGTAAACAGAATAATCCTCCCTCCCTGAATATGTCTATGACCTGCCCACTGGAACCTGTGAATATGTTGCCTTACTCTGTATGTGTAACTATGTTAAAGATCTTGAGACAAGGAAATTACCCTAGATTATCAGGTGGGCCCAATGCAATCACAAGGGTCTTTATAAGAGGGAGACAGATGGATTGAAGTCAGAGAATAGGATGGAAGTGGAAATTGGAGTGATTCAGGGTCACAAACGAAAAAGTAACTTCAGCTTCTAGAACCTGGAGAAGACAAAGAAGCAGAATCTCCTCTAGATCTGCCAGAAGAGCAACAGCTCTTGTGACTCATTTTAAACTTCTGCTCTCCAGAACTGTAAGAAAATAACTTTGTATTGTTTTAAGTCACTAAACCTGTGATAATTTGTTGCAGTAGCAGTAGGAAACTAAAATACCTCTGGCACAAAATTGAGATTCTGTTATCAAGAATGAAGAGGGAATAGCTGTGGGTGTGTAACTGAGAGTGTTTCCTACACTCCAGGAGAAGAATTTGAGTCCCTGAAAACCAGTCTAGTGACTAAAAACGCAGTAGGTGCAGCTTATGGGTTGATGGGTCTGGAGATGATGTTCAATGACAGCAATAATGAACCAAACTCATCCAACCTGAGAACAATATGACTGAGTTGTACTTGGAATCTAAGCTTACTAGATCAAGTTGTGGTGTTCCGGTTTTATCGACTTCATGAAATGACTGAGCAATTAATCTGTTTTTTTTTTTTTAAGATTTTTTATTTGTTTGTTTGTTTTTAGAGAGAGGGAAGAGACAGCGAGAAACATTGGTTGGTTACCTCCTGACACCAGCAATCTGGCCCGCAACCCAGGCACATGCTGAATAGGAATCGAACCAGCAACCTCTTGGTTTTGGGGATGGCGTCTGACCCACCCAGCCACACCAGTCAGGGCAGAAATCTGTTTTTTATTTCCATGGATACTTAGAAAGGTGTTATCTATTAAAAAAAAAAAAAAAGTCTATCAGGATTATCGATTAAATCTGTTAGTCTGAACGCAGATTTATTTCTTCTCTCTCCCCAAACTCTACTAGGATGGCATTAAGAAAAATTAAAAATAAGTGAAACCAGGGGGATTAAATAAAGATTGTAGACCGACTGGTAAAATCTCTTTTATTCTCTTTCTACTCTTGACTATGCAGAAGTTGGCTGTCAGACTTACTACCTACAGTATAGTCTTCTCTTCCTCGTATCCCACCTTCACCCGACAGGAGATGGGAAGTCTTCTGGAGGAAATGATCTGCTTCTAAAAATATTAACTTGAAAAAAATTAAAGTAGAAAAATAGGACACAAACAGTAAATATATCCAGTAAGAAACATGGAGAAAAAAGAATTTGGTTGAAATAAGCAATTGAGGTTCAGAGTTATGTGCCTCATATGAATGACATGAGTAATCGGAGAATTTTTATATTAAATTATATCAAGAGCACAATGGATGAAAAGTTCAATCCAATGAGGCTCAGTTCTTATTAAGTTTATTTTTTAGTTTACATAAGCTTTGACTCTTTAAAATATAATTATACTTCCTCTTACTTATTTGCTTACTAAGGGAAGAGTCTCCATGAAATTTAACTTCTAATTACAATCATTGTTGTAATTTGTAATCATGATACTATGTATACTGTAGAAAATTCTGTTTGCTAGAGAGAACTGTATTTGCTCCCTTAAGTTATAAACTTTTGCCCTGCCTAGGTGGCTCCATTGGTTGGAGCATTATCCCGTACACTAAGAAGTTAATGATCCCTGGTCGGGACTCATACCTAGGCTGAGGGTTTGTTTGATCCTCCATCAGGGCACTTAAAGCAGGCAACCTATGGATGTTTCTCATATTTATCTTCCTTCCTTCCTCCCTCTCTCTTCCCTCCCTCCCTCCCTCCTTTCTCTCTCTCTCCCTTCCTTGCTCTCTCTCTAAAAATCAATAAAAACATATCCTCGGGTGAGGATTAAAAAACACATTAAATAAAGTGTGACTTTTTTAAAAAAAAGGTATAAACTTTAGTTATCATGGGGAGTTGAATTTCCTGACGTGTTTTGTTATAATTAAGCCACCAGTGAGCACCGTATTTGTCTTGTTACAGTTAACTCTGCCAGTATAAAAGCCATGTAGTGCTCGCTTCGGCAGCACATACACTAAAATTGGAACGATACAGAGAAGATTAGCATGGCCCCTGTGCAAGGATGACACGCAAATTCGTGAAGCGTTCCATAAAAAAAAAAAAAAAAAAAAAAGCCATGTAAATTCCTAGCTATTTCCTCCTCATCTTTGAGCAAGTGAAAAATAAAATGAAGTTTATGGAATATTTGTTCCTAAAACACAACACAAAATCTCACTCTAGCACAGACTCAAGAGAAAAGACCCATGGGCACGGAACATGGTGATCTCCTGAAAGGCAAGCAAGGTCCGCTGCTCACCCCGCAGCCCCGGTCCCTGGGACAAGCCTGGCTCGTGCACACAGAGCTTCCAACCTCTTTTTAAATGCTTCACTCTTACACATAAGTGGACATCCACAAGACATCCACACACCTGAGGAAACCTTCCAACACTTCCGACAGAAAACAAAATAATCAAGGTGAAACTTCCCAAAGGTAACAGAGACACTGTAGCAGCAGAACACTTGACATCAGAGAAGGTGTTATCGAGTCTAAAGTCATTGAGGTGCTACATAAAGTGGGAACATTTAGAAACAGCAAAAAAGAACTTGTCAGAAATTAAAAATGAGACAGCCAATAAAAATATAAAGGGGCCCTGTCTGGCATGGCTCAGTGAATTGGCGCCGGCCTGCAAACCCAAAGGTTGCTGGTTTGATCCCCCAGTCAGGGCACATAACCAGGTTGCAAGCCAGGTCTCCAGCCAGGTCCCCAGCTGGAGGCAGGTGAAAAGCAACCATATATTGATGCTTCTCTCCTTTTCTTTCTCTATCCCTACCCTTCTCTCTGAAAATAATAAAATCTTAAAAAAAAAAAAAGGAAAGGGTTGGAATTTAAAGCTGAGTATACCATCCACTTTAAACTGAGAGCATATCAAAAAGACTATGAGATAGGCAAGAGGAGAGAAAACAAAATTGAAGATCAATCCAGGAGGTCTCACATCAATCTAATAGGCACCCAGGCAAAAAAGAACAGAAAAAATATAAGACAGTTTTCTAGAACTGAAGGATAAAAGTATGAGACTTACGGATCCCACTGAGTACTCAACAAAATGGTTGAAGAAAGATCACACCACTGGCACAGTGGGTAAGGTGCTGGCCTATGAACTCAAAGGTCACTTGTTCTATTCCCAGCCACGACGACACTACCAGGTTGCAAGCCAGGTCTCCAGGTAGATCCATAGCTGGAGGCAGGTGAAAGGCAACCATACATTGATGTCTCTCTCCCTCCCTACCCCTCTCTCTAAAAATAATAAATAAAATCTTTAAAAAAGGGGACAAAAGATCACACCAGAGCATATGATTTTGAAATTTTAGATCACTAAGAATAAAGCAAAACATTATTATGGTTACTTTTGACTTCTTGACTTTAGCATTGGAAATTAGATAAAATGGAGCAAAGATTTCAACATTTGGAGGTAAAATAAATTTTATCTCCAAACTATCAATCAAGTATGGACATAGAATAAAAAGTTTTAGACACACAGTTTTTCAAAAATGTTACCTGGCATGCACCTTTTCTTAGGAAGTGAATGAAAGATTTAGCAACACAAGAGGAGAAAAGCAAAAACACGGCATGAGATGCAGAAGAGAGGCAATCCAATGTAAGAAAGGGTAATGGGACTCCGTGAACAACAAACCCTCTAAAGCAACTATGATTAGAAGGACCAGGAGTATGAAGATTCCAAGGGAAATAGCTAAAAAAAAAAAAAAAAAAAAAGGATGAGAATAGAGTTCTGTTGGAGGCTTTCGTGACAAACTAACTGATAGATATTTAGAAAACACTGTTAAAATTAGGCAATTAATGCCAAAACAAAGAGAAAAAAAAAGGAAAAGAAAAGACAAAGGTGCTGTATAAGAATGGAAATGTATCTGTAATATTACTATAGCTCAACAATAAATATTATTACTTAATCATGAAAAGCCCTATTTGGTATAATCCAAAGTTAAGACAAGTTACTTTCATTATAGAGGGAGGTATTTGGGGGGACTTTCATACAAAAAAAAAATAGACAATCTTCCCATAATCTTGCTGGAAATAAAAGTTACTACTTGTATCAAATACTTTGAAACAGGTTGATAAATGTTTCTTAAAGATTCTTTAGTTGAGAGGAACAGAGATACAAGTAAGGATGTCCAATCAAAGAATATTAATATAGTGCAAAGTAGGAGGCAACTTCAGGTTCAACAGGACCCAGAAAGTCATCATTCTTCTCTATTTTTCTTTCTCTCTCTCTCTCTCTTCCTCTCTCTCTCTCTCTTTCTTTCTTTCTTTTATTTTATTTTATTATTTTTAGGGAGAGAGGAAGGGAGAGGCAGAGAGGGAGAGAGACATCAATGTATGGTTGCCTTTCACCTGCCTCCAGCTATGGACCTGGCTGGAGACCTGGCTTGCAACCTGGTTATGTATCCTGGCTAGGGATTTGAACCAGTGACCTTTGGGTTCGCAGGCCAGCACTTTATCCACTTTTCTTTTTTCCTTTCTGGAGTCCTAGTCTCTTATCCCTGCACATCTTTCTGCACTCAATACAGGCTACTTCTGAGACCTTCAGTTTCTGTTTAGACTCAGGCTTGATTGGCATTCTGACTTTCCTGATACTGACAGGGAGAAAAATGAAGGCAAAGGTTCCCAAATACCTTCTGAATGACAAGTAAAGACAAACATTGGTTTATGTTCCAGAACAATTCAGAGAAGCCATAAATCATAAGTTAGATCACAATGTTAGTTTGTGTATGACAACTGGAGTTGAGTCTCAGAGGCAAATAATTGTTGCCTAATATCCACTATCTTTTATTTTGATAATCAACTTTCCACATTTTCTCTAGGCTACTCAGGTAAACATATTTTCAGGCCTCTTTTGGAACGAGATGGATGTGACCATATGATTAAGTTTTAGTCAATGGAATATTAGCAGAACTGATGTGTTCACTTCTTAATATAGTGCCTTGCCATCCATGGTCACTTATCCCTTCCCACAAACCAGGACATAAATGGAGCTTCAACCATGAAGACCACAAGCTAGGACAGGAGTTGTTCATTTGTGATCCATGGGCCAAATCTGGCCTGCTCCTTGTTTCTGTAAAAAAAAAAAAAAAAAAAAATTATTGTAATAAAGCCACACCTATTCATTAATACATTTGTCCATGGCTGTTTTCATGCTACAGTGGCAGACTTGAGAAGCTAAGACAGAGAATATATGACCCACAAAGCCTAAACAATTTACTACCTGGCCCTTTGCAGAAAACATTTGCTAACTCCTGTTCTAGGCGATTATGGAGCAGCAAGAGGGGAGAAGAGTGGTTCCCTGATGACCCCAAGGAATGAAGGCAATTGTTTACCTAGCTTAGATTGTCTACCTGCCTCTCGGCTATTACTGGACAGAAATAAACTTCTTTCTTTTTGTGTTGCTCAGTATCTGGGTCACTTTCATATAACAGCTTATTTACATTTATTTTTTCTTTCCTTTCCTTTTCTTCTTCTTCTTCTTCTTTTTTTAAGGTTTTATTCATTATTTTTGGAGACAAGGGCAGGGAGGGAGGAAGAAAGGGAGAGAAACATCAACATATGGTTGACTTTCACCTGCCTCCAGCTACGGACCTGGCTGGAGACCTGGCTTGCAACCTGGTTACATGCCCTGGCTCGGGAATCGAATCAGCGACTTTTGGGTTCATAGGCTGGCGGCTTATCCACTGTGCCACCAGCCAGGGCTCCAGTGTTTCATTTTTATTGAATAAGACAAACTGATTGGCTCAGTCTTGTCTCCTCCAAGCAGCTGTCCGCAGGGTCTACTAACTTGCACTTCCTCAATAAATTGCTCATCGAGACTCATGGCTTCAGCTAGAATCTCTAGCCAAAGCTGAATTTAAAAATGTGTCTTATAATTTTCTATTTCCAAAAGAGATGGGGGTATAATCCTTAAAATAAAAGAAAATAGAGATCAATTCTGGGGAGCTTACAAAGCTTGCCACAGGATACAATGAAATTAATCAACTTTCTCTTCTACCAGACCTGAACTCTCCTCTCACAGCTGGCCCTTTATTTCTGAACTTTCTGTTTTACTTGATAAACCAAAAGACAAAAATTTAAGAATAACATTTCTTAAAAATTGCTAAAATTGACTCAAGGGAAATGAAAACATGTTCACATGAAAGCCTGTATGTAAATATTTGGAATAGCTTTATTAATAATCAATAAAAACTGGAAAGAAATCAAAGTCTCTTAACTACTGAATGAATATTCTACTCAGCAATAAAAGTAGGATAAACTACTATTCAGAAATAAAGAGGAATGATGATTGACACATACAACCACTGGGGTGAATCTCAAATGCATTGTGCTAACAAGGGAAACCAGAGTCTAAAGGCTATCTGCTAAGTTTTCCCATTTATACTTCATTTGGGGAAAAGCAAAATTACAAGAATAGACAGATCAGTGGTTATCTAGGATTGAGGGAAGGGAGCATTTGCTACCGAGTGCAACACAAGGGAATTTTGCAGGGAGCAGGGTAACAGAAGTGTCCTGGATGTTGATTCTGGTCATGGTTACACAGCTCTAGGCATTCGTCAAAACTCATAGAACGCTAAACTGAAAAGAATAGATTCGATGGTTTGTAAATTAAAATATCAACTGAAAAAAAGAACAAACAAACCAAAGACCCAAAGCCAAAAATTGAGTAAAATTAAAGCCCTGTAAGAACATAACTATAGGACAGATGCTATACAGGGTTACTCTTTTCTTTTTAAGTTACATTTTAAAGTTATTTTAATATTTACTACACTATTTTTCATAAAAGAAAACACAGATACACAAAGCTGCACAAAACAAACAAATGACTTAATGAATTATTACAAGCTGAGTGTTTTTGTAGCAAACAAGCAGGTCAAGACAGAACTTTCCAGTCAAAGAGCTACCATCCTATCAAGTACTTCCTCCTACCATTGGTAACTGCCATCCTGGCTTCTATAGCTGTCATTTCCTTTTCTTTCCTTCTAGTTTCATCACTCCAGTGCATCCCTAGTCACTCTAATTTAGAATTGTTTGTTTTTGAAGTTTCTTTCTTTTAAGTCTCATAATCGATTGGGTCTCCGTTTTATTCCTAGCAGTGCATCTGTTGAAGAATCTGAGTTGTTTGATGTACGTAGTTTTTCAGAATCTGGACTTTGTTGACCATATGCTCATGGTGAAGCTTGACCTGTCTCTTTGTCCTCTGTATTTCCTGCAAATGGGCAGCCAGATCCAGAGACTTGATCTGTCTCAGGTTCAACCCCCTTGACAAGGCTGTAGGTGGTATACTGTCCTTTCCTCAGGGATCCCTCTAATTGAACATGGAAATTTGCTCAAAGCTTCACAAAACTAAGTATAAAATACACTTAAATCATTAGAGTTTTAAATGATATGCTTGCAAATATGTGACATTTATACTTCTGAAATTTTAAACCTTTATATTGCACTAAAACTTTTGAGACATTCTATATATAAATGTAAAGGAAAAAAACCTCATGTGTTCATAATGATACTTCTGATTCAGATTCAGGACTTCAGCGTTTTCACTCAATTTCTTCCTTTAGTTGTATCTGTATCCCCTTTCGTCAACATCAAATTCCTGGTACTTGAGGACATGAGATAATAGGATTAAAACATCAATGTTTGAGCACTCTTAACTGTAGTATTATGCATGTGTAAATAACAGGGACAGGGTAAAATGTCCACAATCTTATACGATCTACTCTTTGAATAAGAGACACAACTAAAGAAATTAATATTGTGTTGGTATACCAAAGACTGTACCTATGGATATAAATGATTACCTACCTCAATGTTTTTCAGGCTTGATTTAAAGTAAAGTTAACATCAGAGGGTGAATTGTTTTGAAACAGGAAATTATAGGAGAACTTTAGGAAGGCATTGATTTAAGTGCTTTTGTAAACTGAAAATGTTGAGAGCAGTGGATTAATAATTCATCTTTGTTTATATAGGGAGGAAGGATGGTGAATGAATATTTATAATTTAATTCACCATAAAATGTAAACTAAGTCTATAATTACTCTGATTCTTACCATAAATTTCTAGTTAATCTAAGTCTGTTTATTGAAAAGGCAAAGAGCTTCCATCAATATTGGAAGTTTGTGTGGATGGTGGCAGGGACTATTGAGAGATGAATGCTTGCAAACACATCTGTTAGGATGTGTGCTGTAGAAAACTGGGTTTGTTCACTAGATGTTGTAAAGTCTGTTTGCCATAGGAGGCTGACTAACTAACCAGCTGACTGTGTCCTCACGGATCAGGTAGTTTGCAAATAAAAATTTAAAATGACTCATATATGAATTTTAAATCATAACAAATATCTCTTATTTATAAAATACAATACATGTCTGTACATAGTATATATTAAATATCAAATATCAAATGCTACTGTTCTACATTCAATTTTATATTGGATACTTAAGTTTGGTTATTAAAAAAAAGGTGTAAAACTATTTTATTTGCTAGTTAAGCTATACAGATTTATCTTGAATTGTCTGGCTCATCTTTCATGTTTAATACTTTTATACTATTTTTTAAAATTGTTGAACTGATGCATTGAAGGTATTACCTCACAGATCTATATAGTATTTACAACTCATTGCAAGTATATGTAACTCATAACATGAGCAGGTAATATTTTAATAAGCAGTTAACAAAAGTGAAGATAAAGGTGAATCAATAATAAAATATAAGCATAGTGGACAAGGCAGATAGCTTAAAAAGGAAATAATTTAGTGATTAATAACTTGAACAAAACAGATAGTATGAGAAAGTTTAATGCTAAAAAAATGTAGAAACCAGAAAGATAAAAATTAAAGTGAAGGCTGTTACAGGCATGAAATTCCCTATCTCAGTTTGGGTATGGAAGAAGGAAGAAAGGAAAGAGAGGAGAGAGAGAGAGAGGAAGAGAAGAGAAGAGAAGAGAAGAGAAGAGAAGAGAAGAGAAGAGAAGAGAAGAGAAAAGGGAGAGTGGAGACTTTTCTTTATATTTCTATAACTATAACTAGGCTCAGTTCAGGCTTTGCTAACTAGAGAAAACTTAAACTTGCCAATTCAACTTAATTCAGTAACTTCTAGTTTCAAACACAATTACTTCTGTCTGACAGCTCTGTAGCTCCATTTTACTAGCATTCTTCCTCTCCCTGTTTTCTTTTCCTGCTCCCTGAGTGTGGCCTGAGACTGCAGAGACTGACAGAAGGTCCTGGCCTTGGTTTTGATTTTGGCTTTCACTGGCCTCCTCCCGCTGGCTTGGCTTTGTGCCAAGCTTCCCTAGGGCCTTTCTTCCAGTTTTCTTAGGCAGAAGCTGGGAAGGGAGGTACAACTCTCCTCCCAAACTCATCACAAAGTTCTCATCAACACTGGGGCTCAGCCTAAAAGGGGAGCAGCCTGGCTCCTGGTTCTTCTCAGAAACTGCATCTCGGCTCATGTTCCTTTTGCATCAATCTTTCTGTGCAACCACTGGTTGAATTCTCATCTCCTTTTGGAAGGGAAAACAACTCTGATATTATCATGCACGTCTTCATGCAGAGAGATATAAACAGCTTTCTCTGGGTTCCCCAGGCCCCCTAAATTAAATCATAAACAAGGTACTCCTGAGTCTGGGCAAGCACTAGCTTAGGCTGTTGACTTCATTTCTAAATCCATTTCCATAGGGACTTTAGAGGGAGACAGAAATGTATGGAGTTGACCAAAGTAAATAAAGGGAAGATGTGAGTAAAACCCCTATGGGGAGCTTTAAGGAGAATGTAGCCTGGTATGTGGGGGGCAAGGACAGAAACCCTGCTCAGATGCAGGCAGACATCCAACCCCTGATTATCCCTCTCTTCCATTCCTGGAGGCCCAGGGGAGCATAAGAAAGAAGAAGTATTTAAATAGAACAGCTTTGGGATAGAAGATGCAAGTGGGGGTTCTTGAGGAGCCCAGATGCCTGGTGGAAGGGAGTAACAGGAGTGGTAATGCCTATCTGGGGCTTCATGGGCTCCGAGATGGGCCCTCACTTGCTTCTTAAACCTACCTGGATGGCACACACATCAGCCCATAGAACATGTGAATGAAGGCAGTCCTGGAAATGATAGCTAATTGTGTACTAATAGTCATTCTCATTTTTTTCTAAGCTGAAAAAAAGGATCCAATTTTTAGTTAGACACGTGATTGCCCAGAATAAAAACCATATTGCCCAGCCTCCTTTGCAGCCAAATGCATCCATATGGCAAAAAGTATTTTTAACAACTGTATGCTAGTGCCTTTGAAATCATGAAAATAAATCTCTGAGAAAAATATGATACTAATACTGTCATAAAAAGATGACTTCAGCCCTGGCTGGTAGCACAGTGGATAGGGTGCTGGCCTGCAGACCCAAAGGTCGCCAATTCGATTCCCCAGCCCAGGCCCATAACCAGGTTACAAGCCAGGTCTCCAGCCATGGACATGGCTGGAGGCAGGTGAAAGGCAACCATACATTGACGTTTCTCTCCCTCTCTGCCCCTCTTCCTTTTTCTCTCTCTGGAAATAATAAATAATATCTTTTTTAAAAAATGAGAAAAGATGACTTTAACCATTGATGAAATTAAAGTAGTAATTAGTCATCAGCAGTCTCCCCTAATCACCCTAAAAATTCCAGTCTCACACAGTGTGATGAACTGTGAGTTCCACTAAGCTTTCAAGGAATATATAATACCTATTTAATGTCAGTTGTTTCAAAAGACAAGAGTTGTTTCAAAAGAAAAGATGCCCCACTCTCCTTATGAGGCTAATCTAAACTTGTTTTCAAAATCAAATCAGAAAAGAAGAAGCAGAGAAAGTTATAGGCCCATTTTCATTTATTAAAATAGACACAAAAATTGGTAAGTCAAACCAACAATATATTAAAGCGTATTATGATCAACTAGAAGTTCTGCCAAGAATGCAAGGATGGTCTAACATCTGAAAAATCTATTAATGTAATTCATCACTTTAATGGAATAAAAGAATCACATGACTATTTTAATAGATGTAGAAGAATCATTTGATTTACATTTTCCTAACACCTAAAAATATAAACAATTAAATAAGCTCTATGGAACTAGAAGTAGATGAGAGTTATCTTAATTTCATGAAGTCTGTATGCTATAAACTAATGGTAATCATCTTTTCAAATGGAGAAAAGTCAGACACATTTCTTTTTTACTTATTTTTATTTTTTGAAATTTGAAGACTTTATTTCACTTAGGGAAAAATATCTAGTTGAGAGACAAGTAGTCACAATTTTTTTTCAAACTAAAATTAAAAGCCCTTAGCTTTTCCTTTACTAAACACTATTTAAAAAAAAAAAAATCTGGATATTTCCTCAGTTTCCTTCTCAAGCTATGGTCCCAGCTTGGCAGGAACAAGACTGTATTGTCTATCTGTCCATCAGCATTGAACTGTTCATCTGTCCTAATAAAATTGGTAATGTTGTTCCTGTGCCTCCACACTAAAATTAAAAAACACCAAAACTCAGAAAGTAATGTTCTCAATCTGTGCATCATAAAAATCTATTTGACACAACTGGAGACGGAGTCCTCTTGTTGGACTGTGCACCCTGAGAAACAAAGAGCTGCTTCACTCCCTCCAGGGGAAACTGGACTCAGTGTCCTGTCACAGGGAACCCTGCAGCGAAAGACCACTGGAGCCTGTCTGCTCTGTCCCAAGCAGAGCTGGAGGTTCACTGGGCCCAGCCTCCCAGAGCCGCTCCGCGACACTCAGATGCAATGCACCTTTCAGGATCTCGGTCCCAGGTCCCCTCAGTTTCTCTCCCTCGGCACTGCTGTCATTTTGGGTCAGATCCCATCGGGACTGCCTGGACATGTAGGATGCTCAGCATGTCCACTCCCCACCCCCTTTCAGTGACCACCCACAGTGCCACATGCCCTGGGGCCACAAGGCAGCCCGGAAAACAGTTGGGAGACCTGATGGCGCCTGCATGCAGACAGCAGTGTTAATTTAATGGTTTTATATCGATTGAACATTTTATAATTAATACTAATTACAGACACAATGTGAACTTCTTAGCTCAGCACTGTTTACACAGTTTAACTGGACACTCCAAAGTCCTGGACAGAGGAGCACTGGTGTTGAGTTTAAATGCCAGCATCCTAGTGCCCTTACAACATGGCCGGCTGCCGTGTTTTTATTTCAAACCCACTAGTTCATGACGTGAGCGATATTGTTCTGGGGGTGCACCTGGTTGATAAGCACCCAGGACCTCAGCTGCCGGTCACTCTGATCTCCACGGGTCCCTGAGTACCCCAAAAGTGTCAGCGACGCAGGAAACCACCCTGCCCACCAGCACCGGGTCTCCCCCCACCAACATCGCGCAGCGGCGACGGCGACAGGGGCTTTCAGTGTGCACCCAGCTGGATGTCAGCTCTCAGTTGACTAAGTGACTCTTCCGAGAACCGGCTCCAGACCACCCCTCAGCCAAAGGCGGGTTTCATTCTGGAGCAGCGCGGTGCTCCGTTATTGGCCGGCAGACAAGTCACCCTGGAGGCTGCAGCTCTGAGATGTCATTACGCATTGTGATCCCTGCAGGAACTCTGTGCTAAATAAACGACCTGAAAGACAACCAAATCGCTGCGTGGAATTTGCTGCAGACAAAACAGTGTCGCACTGAAACCACGGTTGCTGCTGAGAAGGCCCAACCGCATGCACTTTAGCTTTAGAAACGATCGTGGGGAATCTCCTGGGAAAACGGAGCAACGGTGCCATCTGTTTTCTTCTCCTCCTGCTTCCCTTTCCCTGCTCTTGTAAGTTCTTCAGGTCAGCCTTTACGTTCGAAGTCTTCCGTACCCACAACCACAGTGACCATGGCGTTGAGGAGCAACAGCCCTGAGAACTCCAGCGAAATGGACAGCGCCCTCGAATCAAAATACTGGTATTTTGAAAATAACCTCCAGTTCGTGACAGCTGCTTCACTGCTGTGTTCAGCACAACAGACCGAAGCTCCCAGGCAGAGCAATTGCCCGACCTGCACCTGCGGGAGGAGAGGCCCGTGGGCCGCAGGCCGAGGAGCCGGGGCTCAGTCCAGTCGTCTGGGCTCCAGGAAAATGGGTCTCGGCACCAGCAAGATTTCATTTCCTCCAACCTTCCCGCACTGTCCCCCGCCAGTCCCGGGACAGCCCGGTGCTCAGACCCCCGCTGGTGCTCAGGGTGCCCCGCACTCAGGCCAGCCTCACCGTGCGCGCGCCCGGACCTCAGACCAAGCGCCCCGAAGCGCGAGGGCGGCGGAGAGGCAGAGACCGCAGCCCGGGCGGGCATGCTGGGCACAAGCTACGACCCTCAACCGGCGCACAAGGAGCCATAGCCAGGGCACCACCCTGCGAGGGGACCTGGGAGCTGGGGCAGCCGATCCCCCGCCCCGCCCCCACCCAACACATTTCCTTTTCAGATCAAGAAACAAACAAAACCCCAGGAATTATCACATTATCAATATTTTGTTGCCATCTAATAATTTGGCCATTGCAGTAAGTCAGCCAATCAACTGCTCAATCAATCAAATAAAATATATAAGAATTAGAACTTAAGTTAGAAATAAGCTGTCATTATTGGCAGATTAAACAATTCTATACAAAGAGAATCCAGAAGACACATTATTGGAATTAATAGCGGAATTCATCGACGTTACTTGTTGAAAGATAGGAACAATAATCACAGTCCTTTGCCCCAGTAAGTTAGGTCAGTGTAATTTTTTAAAAACGTAATTTTCAAAAGCAATAAGAAACATAAAGCACTGAGAAGTAAACCTAACCAAATATATAAGATCTTTGAAGTTTTAAAAAAATTAATCAAAAGATATTAAAGTAAACCTAAGTAAATGCTTGTCTTTTATGAATAGGCAGATCCAATATCAAAAAGTTGATTTTTGCCAAATTAATCAATAATGTTAATACAATACATTTTGAATTAATAAATGTTAATTCAATGAGCAATTCAATTTATGTGGGACTTGATAGGCTGACTCTAAAATTTATAGAAAAGAGCAAAAGGCCAAGAACAGCTAAGAAAAGTTTTAAAAATAAGTAAGCAAGGAGACATGCCTTATCAGATACCAAATTTATAATGAAGTTATAAATAAATTATAACAGTGTTATGTAAGTGCAGAATGGACAAATGGGATAATGGACCATATTAGAGAATCCAGGAATAGGCCCTATTACATAAGATAGCTTGGTAAATAAATAAGAGATGGCAATATGGATCAGCAGAGGGATGGCTTATATGATAAATGGTCCTTGGAAAAATAGTTAATCGTATGGAGGAAAAATAAAACTATAGCTCCACATCTCATTATACACAAAGGCTAACTCCAGCATAACTAAAGGAAAATTTAAGAGGATGTCTTTGTGTCAGAGAATGAAAATATTTTTTTAAAGGCAAAAGTAAGTCCAAACCATTTTTAAAAATTGGCAAATTTGACTAGATTTCTAAAAATCCTGTATTACAAAAGAGCATGAAGGAATTGATAAGCCACAGCTTGGGAGAAAGTATTTGCAATGTGGGGTGAGAGATATGGATTAGTATCTAACATGTGAAAGATTCCTAAAGAGAAAAAAGGAAAAGATAACACAATATAAAAATAACAAAAGCTATGGGCATACAATGCATGGAGACAGAAATGAAATGCAAATGAGAATCACAGTGAGGTCCCATTCCATACCTATCTTACGGGGAAAAAGTGAACATCTGCTTGTTTCTATAGGGGGAGACAACACTGCCAGGGTGGGAGAGGGGAGTGTAATTCGAAGTGCCACTTAGAGCAATTTGGCAAAATACAGTAAATTTGAGAACATATGTCCCCTATGATGCTGCAGTTGCACCCTAGAAACTCTTGCACAGGTGTACAAAGGAGTGCATACAGGATGCTCAGTGCAGCATAGTTTATAGTGGCAAATAGCTGGCCAAACATTACTGATGTCTATTGGCAGGAAAATGGATAAGTAAATGGTGGTGTCTTCCTACTAATTTTTTGGCCTGGTGATCTAAAGCTCTGTGTCTTTGTTTCTTTACCTATGATGAGGGTCACAAAAGTACCTATTTGATAAGAAAAGATTTTTGTGAGGATAAAGTGAGCCTGCACTGTAAAACACCTAAGCCAGTGTCAAGCATAAAATAAAATCTATTACTAGCAGCAGCAATAGTAGTAGTACCAGTAGGAGCTGTAATGGTAGTCATATGTGGCAGTACAATGGATGTATTCACATGTGAAGTTGCACAGGAATGTGAAGGAGAAAAAAAAAGTCACTGGCAAATATGTACAGTATGTCTATGGACAGAGATATGTGTTACAGAAGTGTGGAAACATTCATGAGGATAATTGAATACTGAATTCTAGATGGTGATTACTTTTGAAGAGAAAGAGAAGGAAATGGGTTTCAAGGTGGGGTGGTGGCAGGAGCATCAGTAGTATCTATTTTATTTTTTTAACTAGATTTAAAATTTTTACTTGCCATCTATATTTTGTATGCCTGGAAACAACAACTTTTTAAAAGGGTTACTCTGGCTCGGATTGTAGTTAATGTTTTTCATCAACCTGTTGTTCACGCCCCTATGACACACTGGCTGCTCAAAAACATGATTAATTTAAATCCAGGAAGTCTTCATTTAAACTACCCAAGCCAAAAAACTAATCTCACTTAAAAATATTTAGGGGAAAAAAAAATCCATGTTTTCCTTCTTGGTAAAGAAATAAGTTTCCCGAAAAGTGAAACTCTGCAGTATGTTTTCTTCATCCTTTAATATTGGATGGGAATTAAAAGTGTAATTAACAATTATTTGGTAATTCACTTCCCTGAAATTTAAAAATAAATTTTGCGTGAAATTAAAAAAAAGATTTTATTTATTATTTTCACAGAGAAGGGCAGGGAGGGAGGAAGAAAAGGAGAGAAGCATCAATGTATGGTTGCCTTTCACCTGTCTGTAGCTACGGACCTGGCTGGAGACCCAGCTTGCAACCTGGTTATGTGCCCTGACTGGGAATCGAACCAGAGACCTTTGGATTCACAGGCCGGCACCAATCAACTGGGCTATACCAGCCAGAGCCTGTGGAATATTTTAAACAAAGTGATTAATTTCTCAACCCACCAAATCTTAAATAACCCATGTTGCTGCTTAAATTGAGGATAATTATAATAGATATAAGGAAAACATAGTGGAGTATTTGTTTGCTCTGTACCATTAAGATAATATCAGCCCCCACAGAGATCTACTGTACTTCCATTAAAAAAGGAAAATACTAAATTAGCTGGTGTTCTAAGTTTCCCTTTCTTTCAGAGTATTTAATAACCTCATTTATTTGCATGTAATAGTATACAACTCGTTCCAAATCCAACTATGCCATAATTACATTTTTTTTAATGGATTTTCCTCAACGGTGGAAATTTTTAATTCAAAGCCAGCATCTCTCAGCCGATTTGTGGGGGCTTCAAAGAGGAGTGTCAGGAAATCCCTGCCTAAGTCCCACTCCCTGGGTGACCGACTGCAGCCCACTCCCTCCCATGGTCAAGCAAGTCTGACGGGAGAAGGTCAGATACCTGGGAAGTTGGGCGGAAGTGGCTGAGAGCACTGTCAAGGAGGAAAACCACGTTTTGTCCAGAAGATCCAGGTTGAAGCCCCCCAAATGGCAGGCTCTATGGCAAGGCAGCATGGCCATTGGCAAGGACGACGAGGTTGATGGCTCCAAAGCAGAAAGTCATGAAGTTGTTCTAAAATCAAGGCTGTTGAGGGTGAGTTTGGGCTGGAGTTTCAACTCTGGGAGGAATTGCTGGGCTGACTGGGTGTGAGGGCTTATCTACCCAGAAATTGAGATCCATCTCTTCTTCCTCTTTCCATCCTTCTCCTTTCCCCACTTTCTTCCTTCCCTCCCTACCCCTATCCTCTTTTACTTGAGGAAAACTTTCTATGTGTTGCACTACTCAGAGTTAACAGAGGTTACTATTTTATCATTTGGCTTCAAATATTTTTAATAAAAAACTCCAGTATTACAAATAAAGCTGTCCCTCTCCTCAGTCCCATTCGTCCTGACCCCCCTGGGGCTATTCTTACAGGAAAGCTTGTTTGAAACAGTAACTGCCAACTGGCCAAACCAGATCGAGATTCATTCTCACTGAGTGCAGGAAACACGGGAGAGGAACTAGCTTGGAGAAGGGAGGAACTTTGTGAGCTCCCCGTGCTCTGGCCAGGTGCGATTCCATAGGTTGTGCCCTCTCCACTGTGCCCACTTGCTTCCAAGTCCTAGTAATTTTGTTTTGTAAATATCTTCCCACATTTTTCTCTTCTTTCTATCCTCCCAGTGGAGTAGCAATGAATGATGACTTAATTTTTAAAAAAGATTTTATTTATTATTTTAAGAGAGAGAGGAAGGAAGAGAGGCAGAGAGGGACAGAAGCATCAATGTATGGTTGCCTTTCACCTGCCTCCAGCTACAGACCTGGCAGGAGACCTGGCTTGCAACCTGGTTATGTGCCCTGGCTGGGAATTGAACCAGTGACCTGTGGGTTTGCAGGCCCGTGCCTTATCCACTGTGCCATCAGCCAGGGCTTGAGTTAATTTTGATGGCATGTGGAACTGAGGTTTACAAGAAACAAGACTGATTTCATCCCTCCATGTCATTGCACCTATTTCCCCCATCTGCCTTGAACACTCTCAGATCTCTTTCCCAACCCTCTTCTCTGCATCCAGTTCTCTCTGTGTGGTGAATTCATAAACACACACACACACACACACACACACACAAGAATAGTTTGTGCGACACTGATGTAATCTGGCAGCCAAGGAGAGAGGACTAGAATGTACAAGCATGAATAATGATGACTTCCCTGCACTAGTCTGTGGGGGCGGTAGATGTCACTGAGCATGTGTACTGTGTGGCCGTTGCATTCAAAATGACTGAGCAAATAGAGCAATGAATATGCTCTAAATTTTGCATTAAACTTGAACATTCCTTCATGGAAGCTATTCAGATGACTCAGAAGGCTGCAGCTATGAGCAATTAGTGATTGGCAGTTTCATCATGACAACATGCCCATTCATGCATCATGTCTGTGTAGAGTGTTTTAGTGAAACATCAAATCACCCAGATTTGGTTGCCCTGTAACTTCTGGCTTTTCCCAAAGCTAAAATTATCTTTGAAAGAGAAGAGATTTTTTCAGACCATTGGTGAGATTCAAGAAAATATGGCAGAACAGCTGATGACAACTGGGAGAACTATGTGAGGTCCCAAGGTACCTACTTTGAAGGGGACTGAGGTGTCATTGTCCTATGTACAATGTCTCTTGTATCTTCTTCAATAGATGTCTCTATTTTTCACATTACATGGTTGAATACCTTCGGGACCTTGTACATTTTACTATGTATATATGGTAAATATGTTGTATCTTTTTTATATACATATATAAAAATACAAATGTTATTAATAAGTGATATAATTATTTACAAAGGTTTTCCCCACTCATTCCACATCCCATTCCTAAGGTCACAATTCTTGTAAATTTATGGACAGCTACAGGAGGAAATAATGTAGTGGCTGTAAATGGAAGATAATGACTTTAGGTGGGGCTTCTGAACTCTTAACTGAAATGTTTGTTCCATTATCTTGCTACTACTTCAGATTCCATTTTTTTATAGTGTTGAAGCTTTAGTGAAATTTTATTACTCTTCTAGGAGGGTTAATTAGAAATACAGACAAAGAAGAACTGGTCAATATAATTTATGTGCTTAGATTTTACCAAAGGCTTTTGATATGTTTCCAAAGCTAATGCTATATTAAAAAGATAATTATAAATTGATAGAAACATTTCATTATTAAGAGACTATTGGCTTAAAATAAGCTCTAGCAGTGAATAGGCATTTTTAACTCAGATAACTAAATATTTTAATAACATCTGTTTCCTGAGATGCATGTTTTAAAGTGCATTGAGTAATGAAAACAGTGTTATTTCCAGAATATGCCTACAGCTTTAATTGAAAATGAAGATAGTTTCAATGCCTGAGAGAGCTGGGGACTGCCCTTTGCTCTCCAGTCTCATTCTGTACAGAGTAAAATGTTTTAGTATGGTTACAGCTGTTAATAATGAGCTAATCCACAAGCAACCTTGATCCATTATCACCAACTCTTTTCTTTCTTTACCCATACTGTTTTCTCTTCCATCAGCCTCCCGTTTATTTCTTTCCCCCTATGTATGTGTTGAATTTTTTAAAATCTTTAAAAATCTTTGAAGAAAATTAAAAAATAAATCTGGTTTATCATAAGCTATTTTGGGAGTAAAAGTAAAGGTTTCCATTCCTCTTTATAAGCATCACTTACTATGTTGTCACTAGCAACTCTTTGTTGGCTTCTTTGGTGACATCCAAATATTCATAAAGGGGCACGAGACTCTAGTCAGTGGGATATTCAATTAGCAGAGTGGTCTTAAAAAAAGAGCAACATCTTTTATATACTAATACAATTGATTTATATGAACTCAGAAGACCAGAAATATGAAAAGGAAATTTGGTTTTCCCGTGAGAGTCCAAAATGGAAATATCTTCCAGGTGCCTAGGTGAAACAGAGCATAGTCACTAAACACCGTCTGGAGCCCTGCGACCATGAGCACTCTCCCAGCTCTGTGAGGGGAGAACAGGTCATCTTCCCTGTCACAAAACTCCCATCTGTCTGGGAAGACAGAACTAGCTCACAAGTATCCGGAAGGGAGTGTGCAACTCATGTTAACTTTGTGGACCATAAAAAAGTGTCCTGACACAAAATTTTGATATTTGCTTTTGATATCTTCCAAACCCTTCTGCCTCTGTTTCTCTTGTCCTCCCTGAGTCTTCCTCTCTAATTTCCTAGGCACCCAGGGGTGCATTCTTCTTCCTACTGCATCTGAATTCAAGATGCCATCAGTTATAAAATGTATCATTTTTTTACCACTATGAAAAAATGATGCCAATGATATTATATCACAATGTTTTATCATTTAAAAATTTCAACCATTTAGAATTAGATTTAGGTTTTCTATATATAATACTCTTGTATACATAAAAAGGAAAGTAAGGTTAATTTAACTGGTGAAATCATTAAAATTTCCCAAAACCTTCACAACTTCTAATAAAACCTTATTAAACTAAGTTACAAATGACTTATCCTTTTTAAGTCAACATACCCGCATTACTATATATATACTACAGAGGTTCAGGGAAGAAGTGCAAATAAAGTTAAATCAAGAGCGTAAGATTTGAATTGGATTGAAGGATGAATGAAATTACATATTTTGGACACAAGAGGTGGAAAAGGGAGAAAAGGAAAGAAGGTTGAAAAAGTAAACGTCTGTGATGTGAATGATTATTCAGTTGCCAATGAAATATTATGAGACCAGCCTTAGATAAGAAATAAACAATTCACATAATCATAAATAAAACCAAATATATGTGAACACAGAGTTATCCATTAAAACCATCTACTCTGCTGCCAAAATGTACAAACTATAATAAAGCTCTTGAGGAAAGAATAAAAGAATAGAGGCTATATCATGAAATATTATACAGATATATAAAAACCATATCATTTAGTGTCAAGTAAAAATGTGGGATTCAAAATTACATGTACAATGTTATTACAACAATAAAAATATACTTGCCTGTAACCCAAATAACAGAAGGAACTTAGGTAGAAACATGTATCCTTCTCCTTTCTAGATTTCTTTAATATTGTTGCTATATCTGATGTTTAATAATTGATTTAAAAGTACCTTTGAGGAAAATTGAAATTAGTACATTAGCCAGGTAGGGGAGAATGATATAATCAGGCTAAGATTATACAAAGAGAAGAAATTACTATAAAAATATTATTTAAATACTAACATCAACTTGGTATACTTTTGCTTTATTTTAATATAATATTCTAATAACTTATTCAAAGGAATCAGTAAAAGAGCTACATGAGATAGTAGAGTTTACATTAGTTAAGTGCTCATGTTAATACTTCATGACCAGGTTTTTGTATACAATCTAATAAATGCTACAAATTATTGATATTCTCAATAACACAGATGAATCTCAGTGCTAAGTGAAATCAAAAGGCTGCACACATACTCTCTGATTCCATTTGTATGGCATTATAGTGAAGACAAAACTACTGTGATGTGAACAGATCAGTGCTGGATGGTGATTAAATATTGAGGAGGATTTGACTACAAAGGGTAGCAGGGCGAAATTTTTATTTGAGGTGATAAAATATTCTGTATTGTGATGGTACGGCAGTTACATAATTTTAGACATTTGTCAAAATTCATAAAACAAACACCAAAATTAATAAATTTTATTGTATGTTTTTTAAAAAGGAAGGATAAAGAAAAACCTACTGAAAAAACAAAAAAACAAAAACCCTCCTGGAATGTCTCTCAAATGGTCTCAAAAGAGGATTTGACAGATCAAATACTACTCTCACAGTCCCATTCAAATGGTCTCTCTCTTATGGAACATTTTTTTCAACCCACACTAGCCATCTCCCATCATAATTACTTGCTTGGTCCGTGTGTCTCTAGCACTTTAGTTTTTATCTGTTTTTACCACCTTATTAAGCATTCTTCTCCCCACCCAAAAAATGTGGGTTATTTAAGAAAAAGGGCTACGCCAAGGCCTTTATCTCATTGGCATGTCCAGCATCTTGGTTAGAACCTCGCAGATGGAGCACACCTAAGTGTTTGTCAAAGGAAGGAGTGAATGAATTAGTATTTTGTCCATCTTCAAAACTTTTTATTATGGACATTTTCAAACATGTTTGAAGAGACATGTTAGAAGAGAGCAGTATAATAAATCCCATGTTATCTAACAGCCAACTTCATACTCTCCATGTTCCACTACATTATTTTAAGCAAATCTCAGATATTATATTATATCTTTCACAACACACCAATATATATATCTATGAAGACAAGGGCTCTTCTTTGTTTAATTTAGCCACAATGCTGTTTTCCCTAAAAATCAATATCTTATAACATATTCTTAATTTCCCTAATTTTATTGTATTTAATATTATCTAATACCCACTTTCAAATTTCCCAGTAGTCTCATGAATGTCTTTTTAAAGTTGGTTTGTTTGAATCAGGATCCAAACAAGGTCCATATATTGCACTTTGTTAAGTTTCTTTAAATTTCTTCTCATCTACACCAGTTCATTCTGTAGGTCATCTGTCTCGTAAACTTGTCCACATTCTGAATTTGTGATTCAGGTTCATAGGTGGTTCTATATACTCCTGTTGCATTACATCAGGAACAATGATGCCTGGTGGTTTCTCCCTTTATGGTGTTAAGATTGATCTGTAGGGTTAGGTGTTGTTAGACAAATTCATCCATTAGAATGTTCCCTATCAGCTTTTCACTTAACAACTTTAGCAGCGAGGATCCAATATTTCATGAGGGGTTAGAAGTGGGTGATATTTTAATTCTATTATTCCTTCTGCATATGTTAGCTAGCATTCAGTAATATACACAGGGAAGCCAGAAGAAATGCTTCTCTATTTTTATTTACCATTTTCATATTGATGACTTAGTATTCTAGCAGTCTCCAAAGGTGACCGTTGTGTGTGTGTGTGGGGTGGGGGAGGGTGCTGGCTGGTGACACTGGGGATAGGTGCCAGCCTGTGAACCCAAAGGTCACTGGTTTGATTCCCAGACAGGGCACATAACCAGGTTGCAAGCCAGGTCCTCCAGCCAGGTCCATAGCTGGAGGTAGGTGAAAGGCAACCATACATTGCTGTTTCACTCCCTCTCTGCCTCTCTACCCTCCCCTCTCTCTAAAAATAATAAATAAAATCTTATGGTCTTATGAGTTCTAACATGATATATTTCAAACCCTGCATTATTTTTGGTGCTTACAGTGGCCCACATTTAACCAGTAGGAAACTTTAAAATTTGTCTCTAATTGATTTTTGATTGTTTCTTTTCTGATGTGACAAGATATTCTAATTTCATCTTGTACATTTCCTACCTCAGAACTGAAATCTACCATTAATTTATCCAAGAAGCCCTGATTACTTTTAGTGGATAGTGACAGTGGTAACCATTCTCATTTCGATGGGTTGACCATTACTTCTAAGATAAAGTGCTAATTAAAGTATAGATTTGGACATTTGGAACAAAATCAGAGACCAGCAAAATCACAGAATAAATGGAGAAGGTTTCATAAAATTAAGTATATACATATACTTAATTATATGTATAAATTAAGTATATACATATACATAGCAGTACTGAATAAGTCATTGCTAAAACAAGTAGTAGAAAATTTTTAAAAACTAAAAAGATTTCTAGTACAAAGCTGCTCAGCTCATGATACTAAACAATTACTTAATATGTTTTGGAGAAACTCATATTAATTAAGATTGTGAGACACATTCTCCAAGTAATATTATCTTTGTGATCTCTAGATTCTTTCCCTGTATTTCTTGATTATTGTATCTCCCCTGCCAGGTAAGCATGTTCCCTGTATTTCTTGTTACCAAGATCTAGGTTGAAACAGTTTAATAGCCTGATTTCTTGTAGAATTTTCAAGCAGAAACTGAACCTTGGCCTTGTGTGCATGTTTGTCATCTGAGCATGCGTGGCATGAGAAATGATCACTTTAGGGAGTGTCAACCAAAACACCAAGCACATTTAATGAAAATGTGCACATGTACAAATCTTGTCTTTGGTGAGCTGTATTTTATCTCATGTTTTACAAATGAGTAAAAGGTATAGTATCGAAACGAAGGTATACTGCTTATTGACTCAACATTCAATCCACTAGTTCATCAGCTTGGAGCAGCAATTCTCAACAGGTGTGCCACAATAATTTTTAAAACATGTAACCCCTGACTTTAGTCAGGGACACTGATCTGTTTTCACTTAGATTTTCAAACTAAAAGTGACAACATAACAATAGCTGTCTCGTGTAAATGAATCAACATTACACCTAGTTTTTTGTTGAATTGGCCAAAAATATAACATTTTTTGGTGTGCCACAGAGTTGAGTAACTAGTTTAAAAGTGCCATGAGGTGAAAAAGGTTGAAAATCACTGGTGTAGAGATGACTCATCACAGGTTTGTTCTACTTTAATATTTGACACAGGAATTGAAACAGGATATTGAACCAGTTTTAATGACTTTGAAACCTCAAGCTCTCAGCTAAAAATTACTTCCCTTAAATAGAGGTTGCCACATGGAAGATGAACCTTGTGTTCAATTTAGAAACTTTCTAATAAAGATAATTTTTTGGGATCTTTAAACATGGTTTCAAAGTCCAGATTTGGATGAATTCACCTATTGAAAGAGAAGCCTTGGGATTAACCAAAAACTGAAAGTGCTCAAGCACCATAAGATGAATTTTCAAAGGAAAACCATTACCCCAGACATGAGCTCCTGAGACACCTTCACAATCTAAAAGCGTCTTTTATCTTGAAAAGTTTATTTATCAAGAACTTAACTGACCAGAGTCACAATAAAAATCACAGAAAATACTTAAAAGTAATCATTTTAATTCTTCTTTTAAAGAAGATAGGTTTTTTAAATGCCAATTTTTTTTTTACGATAAGTGAACATTACAAGGTGTGCAAAAATATAAGGCTCAATAAAGAACTACACTGTGTCAAATACCAGTTCATAAAAGGAAATTATTTTGTATAGCTGGGCATTCTCTGTCTGAAGAGAAGACTTAAATTCAGAACTAGACCAGTGAGCATCTTGAGTAGCCATAGACATGCAATAGTGATAAGTCATTTACGCTGAAGTGAACCATCCAAGCAGCAAAAGAACCTGGTAATACAATAACACTAGCCATAGAATAGGGAGAGTAGCTAAAAATAAGCCACCTTTTTTTTTTTTTTTTTATTTACATTTAAATTTGAATTTTTATTGTATTTTTTCATTACAATTTCACTCCTACACCCTATTTCACCTCCACCCACCCTTTTATCCCCTGCAATCACCACACTTTTGTTTGTGTCCATGTGTTCTTTCTCCTTTGTTTTCTTTTTTGCTGGTTCCCTCCACTTTCTTTAAACCCACAACTCCAGAGATGTCAACCTGCTCTCTACCTATGAGTCTATCTCTATTTTACAACAAGCCATCTTATATGTATGTATTTGTTGATAACTTCACAATATTTCCCAATTGCATGTTTTTTATCCAGTCCATTATACAATTAAGTTCTTGTCTCTCTGACTAGAGTCATGCTGGTATCTTGGTTTGCTTATGGAAATTAAGACTTAAATTGCCTATGATTTTAATTTGGATCTCAGATTCTTCTATCCTTTTAAACAAACATAGCAATGAAAAGCTCCATTTAAGTAATACAAAACACCCAACATGTTTAAATTACAGCTTTTCCAGGAGCTTAATGAGTTAGGCAGGCAGCTTGATCTTTCTGGGAATCTGTAAGATTTGATGCTAATATCATTTATCGTTATGTATGATCAGATTAGAACAGAGAGCACATGACAGTTATTTGAGCTTTTCAGAAAGAAATGTTCTAATTAAATACAAAGTATAATATAACTAGTATTAAATCTTATCCCCGTGTAATTATGCAATATGTGCTTTTCAACCAGATCCCTATAAACAAATGTCTAATTAAAGTGGATTTATTTGTTTCCTTTTTATAATAAATAATAAATTTACCATTCTAGTAAAAGAATAAGAAGCAACTAGCTTCTTATTTCATTACTATTTTAAAACTTCTTTGACTTTAAAAAAAAATTAAATAATGTAAATATGATGTTAAAAGCAAAATTCAGGGAGTTTCCTCCTGTTCCTTAGCAGTGAATTATTGTCAGGAGCAGCTGTCCTGTTCCACTGTTGTCCCCTTTTTTGGAACTGGGAACTGCCTGCATCTCTTTTCTTATTTCTTTTGTTGTTTCTGCAGACTCCTCCATGGCTTAGCACATTTTCACTCGCATCCTGGGCAGTGCTAGTTAATGGCAATTCCCTCAGCAACACCCCTTTTCCCTGTCTCCTCATTCTCTTCAGGTCCCTTGATCATGCACCCCTCTTACCCATTTGAGCCCTAAACTCCAAATTCCTATCATTCCAAAGCTGGAACAACCCACATGGGCACCTCTGTGCTGGCAAATTACCATGAACCCACTTATGGACTGAACTGTGTCTTCCCCAAATTCCTGTGTTGAAGTCTTGACCCTATTGGTTTTCAATTTACTTGGGAGCTTTCCAGGTGTCATTCGAAAGTGGCCCCTGTTGGTGATGATGGATATGATGATGGAATTTCTTATGTATTTCTCTCTCCCACTTCCTCCTACATTAGGATCCACTTTTTCTCAGGAGAGATAAACCATAGGCGCTGTGAGAAGTACATGGGTGGGGTTATTGAGTTTGTGGGAAGTGGAGGGCAGGGAGCAGTATGATGTAGACCATGATTAGGTGGAGATAAGGCAGTTGATACTGAGATCTGGATTAAATGATCTGGGGTTAAATTCTGTTTCAAATAGACCACTCACTCTACACACTCACCCTACACACACCCTACACACACACACACATACACACACACACACAAACACACACACACACACACACACACACATCACTCAGGTTTGAACATAAATGAATTAAACAAGATTTTATTCATTATTTTTAGAGAGGGAGGAAGGGAGGGAGGAAGAAAGGGAGAGAAACATCAATGAATAGTTGCTTTTCCCCTGCCTCCAGTTGGGGAGCTGGCTGGTGACCTGGCTCACAACCTCAGTATGTAACCTGACTGGGAATCGAACCAGCAACCCTCGGGTTCACAGGCCAGTGTTCAATCCACTGAGCTGTACTGGCCAGGTTTTTTCCTTTTTAAGCTTCTACAAAAATAACCTGTGGAGGTGAGACTTCTGGCCAAGGCCAAGATAGAGGCATAGGTAGACACTCTGCATCTCCCTTAAAACTAGAATAAATTTACATCTTACATCTACCTCAAAACTAAATAAAAGCAATGCAGAAATTCTAGAAAATCAAACTATGTGGAAGTGTAACAAACGAAGAAAAACTCAGCCAGGCAGGTGGGAGGGGTGGACCCAGGGAAGAGAGTGGCACCACCGGAGCTGAGGCCAAAGTAAAAGCACAGTCATATATTTAAACCTGGGAAGTGATCCCAGGGGCCAGGCCATGCACCCCACAGTTCCAGCACCAGGAAAAATAGAGCCAGCCACTGCAGTATTGGCACAGTGACTGAGGTTGCAGTGAAAAGCACAGTCATACATATAAACTTGGAAAGTGATCTGGGGACCAGACCGCATAGCCCAAGGTACCAGTGCTGGAAAAAATACAGCCATATTCCTTCTGACTGTGAAAAGCAGTGGGGATGGCAGCGGAGGAAGAAATTACCAGTCTCAATGGGCGAGCAGCATTGTTCCCTTTCAGACCCCTTCTCCATATACAGTGACACAACATGGTGAAACGGGTTACCCCACACTGATGAATTTTTAAGGCTCCATCCCTTACAATGAAATAAGTGAGACAGAACTACCTAAGACACAGAGGCGAAAACAGAAAGCTGTTAAACTGAGGAGACAGAGAAGTATGGCCCAAAAGAGGAAGCAGATCAAGGTGCCAGTGGGTGAACTCAGCAATGAAGAGATAGCCAATTGAGCAGTCAAGGAGATAGCCAACCTAACAGATGCTGAGTTCAAAATGCTGGTGATTAAGATGCTCACAGACTTGACAGATATACTTAAATACAACAAATGCAGAAAGGAAGAAGTGAAGGCTAGGCTATGTGAAATGAAGAAAAATCCACATGAAACCAAGGGTGAAGGGAAAGAAGCCAGGGTTCAAATCAATGATTTGGAAAATAAGGAAGAAAAAACAATCACTCAATATAGAAAGAGGAAACAGGGATTGAAAAAAGAGGGGAGGCATAGGAATCTCTGGCACAACTTTAACCATGCCAATATCCAAAGCATAGAGGTACCAAAAGGAGAGGAGAAAGAGTAAGAAATTGGAAATTTATGAAAAAATAATGAAGGAAAATTTCCCTAATATGGTGAAAGAAATAGACATACAAGTCCAGGATATACTGAGAGTCCCAAACAAGCTAGACCCAAGGAGGGTCACACCAAGACACATCATAATTAAAATGCTAAGGGTTAAAGATAAAGACAGAATCTTAAAAGCAATAAAAGAAAAAAGAGAGTTACCTGCAAAGGGGTTCCTATAAGACTATAAGCTAATTTCTCAAAAGAAACTTTGCAGGGATGAAGGGCCTGGCAAGAAGTATTCAAAGCAATGAAAAGCAAGGAACTACAACCAAGATCACTCTATCCAGTTCATGGATTTTATATCTAAAATAAAAATACAGCATTATTTTTTTTTGCCTTGAAGGACTAATAAAAATTTACCTCAGCTCTCATTTTTGTGTTATGCTTGATTAATAAACATGCCAACCAACCCACCAATACAAACAACTAAGCAGATTTGAGATATAAAGATACAGTCCCTCAGTAGGGCTGATTTTCTGTTAGCTTTCTCAGGGCTATTTCATTTTTAGCTCTTCTCCTCATGGGACATTCATGAACTGACTAGGTTTTGTGGGGCTTAAAGTTTATGTAGCTTTGGGTCTCTTAGGTCAAGTATAAATGTACCCAAAACTAGGTTCAGTGCCTTGAAAGGTGACTGTATAAGCAATGGGCCCTGAAGCTTACACTTCATGAGAGTCACAGTGAATCCATCTCTGGTATGGTAAACAGATCATGTGTTCCAGATGGTATCTGAAAATTTTCCTGATATGGGCTATTTTTCTGCCAGATAGTCATTAAATGTTTCTTACATTATTAGATAAGTATCTCAGACTCTTTTTTCCTTTCTCTCAGCAACTATCCATTTGATTAGGCTGATCTTTGAAATGTCAACCAGGAATGTATCAAGAACTTTCATATTCTGACTGTTCTGCTAAAAAAAACATCCTAAACCAAATGGAATCTTTCCTGTTGTCTGCGGTCTTTCTCATCTCTAATTTCTCACAGCCAATGCTCTGCAGAACTGGGAATAGAATCATCATCTTTCTGCCTTGGAGTTGCTAGGAACTATTTTTTCTGAAGTTGTGCTGTGAACCGAATAAATAAATAAATATCCCTCAGGACTCTTAACCTCATGTACATTTTTATTGTTGTCCATTTCTGAGCCCAGTAAGGCTTCCTAATTACCATGAAGGCAGAACTGGCTCTACATATTTGAGCAGATTACTTGAGTTCACTTGGCTCAGTTACTCCACCTAAAAAATAGGGATGGCAATAGGACCTCCTCATAGGGATCTACTGGCATTGAGTGCAGTAATGTCTATGTTGGTTCTTTGGGAAGAGAGCACAATTCATTTGGATGATATTCCCTGAGCTGGGTATGAAAGACATTGAACTTTTCTTTTCTTTTCTTTTTAAGATTTTATCTATTATTTTTAGAGAGAGAGAAAAGGAGAGAGGGAGAGAGACATCAATGTATGGTTGCTTTTTACCTGCCTCCAGCTACAGACCTGGCTGGAGACCTGGCTTGCAACTTGCTTATGTGCCCTGGCTGGGAATTGAACCAGTGACTTTTGGGTTCACAGGCTGGCATCTTATCCACTGTGCCATCAGCCAGGGCTGAACTTTTCTAATTTTCACATTAACAGGGATAAATTTGATGTTTTGGACAATGTAATGCTGACTTTCTTCTTGGTCATCTAGATACATTAACATGAATTTTAGCTGTTACCTTATTTGAGCCACTTCCTGTTTTCACATACCTTCAGCCAGTGATACCCCAGACCATAATACCAACACGACTTTTCTCAGGAGCTCAGTTTTTACATTACAGATGGTTTCTCAAAAAAAGTGAAAATTTGGCCCAAGTTCTTCAACACACAGTATCTAGCAGTTTACCCTAGATTAGCGTATTATTTAAGCAAATGTGTGTTGCATGTTTGATGTATGCAAATAAGATGGACAAGCGCCTGCTTTCATGAAGCTAAGAATCCAGTAGAGAAAGTGGACAGTGAGAAAGCGAGAGAGAGGAGGGAAAAGGGAAGGGGAGAATAAGGGAAAAAAGGATGGAGAAAGAAGAGTAAGCACAAGAAATATGCCATATATGAATATGACCTTTATTGTCACATCCTGGTGCTACAGTGAGCAAGGTAATGTGAAAGAAATGGTAGAAGAATTACCTTTATTTGGGTGCCTAAAAGAAGCCTTTTCGAGGTGACGTTTAAATTGAATTGTAGCCCTAGCTGGAGTTGCTCAGTGGATTGCGTGCTGATTGCAAATCTGGGCGTCACCAGTTCTACTCCCAGTCAGGGTACATGCTTGAGTGGGGGCTGTGTCCCCAGTAGGGGGCGTGCAAGAGGCAACCACACATTGATGTTTCTCTCCCTCCCTTTCTCCTTCCCTTCCCCTCTCTCTAAACATAAATAAAATCTTTTAAAAAATTGAACTGCAATGATGAAAAAGGAGCCGATGAGAACAAGATAGTAGGCATTCCTAGAAGAAGGAATGGTCGGGGGAAAGTACTGGGAGTAGGGACAAGTTTGGTGTGCTGGAGGCCAGGGAGGTTGTAACAGAGGCCACTGAAGGGCGGTCAGAGCCGGCAAGCCCAGATAATGTAAAGGTAAGGGTTGTGGGCTTAATTCTAAGCCTGAAGAAACAGCAGTGGGGAGCGATAGTATCTGATTGCTGTCCGCCACCCAGATATTGCCCTATTCCTTGGTCAAAGCTGGTTCACAACCATTGAACCAGGGCACTAACTTGGACAAAAGATGTGGACATGTAGCTGAGTATCTCACCTGCTACTCTACTTTGAACCTGAGATCAACAGAGGGAAGGCATTGCTTCTTGATAAAAACAAACAAACAAAAAACACCTCTTACCTCCATGATCAATGTGGCTCAGTTGGTTGGAGCATTGTTGACTCAAACTGAAAGGTCATGGGCTTATTTTCCCATCAGGGCCCAGGCCTGGGTTGCAGACTGGGCTCCCATGTGAGGTGCGAATGAGAGGTGACCGACTGATATTTCTCTCCCTCTCTTCCTGCCTCCCTTCCCCTTTCTAAAAATAAATAAAATCTTAAAAAACAAACAAAAAACACCCTCTTACCTGCCCTGCTTAAGATTTCCTTTAAAGAGAAACTTCAAGTAGTCTCAGAGACTTGAAAGAATATATTCTGAGGATTGTTAGCAATATTTCTGGAATAAGCAGCTCATTTTGACTTGCTCATAGGCAGAGTTGTGCCTTAACCACTTTGACAGCCTCCACAACCAGGCCAGTGCCTTCAGCAACATGCCGGTCTCCATCAGCATTTGATTTTTATTGTGTATTCTTTTATGCCATAAGAACTCATTGGGCACCATTCTGAACGCTGTAATGGAGCACCGAACAAAACAGACAAACATCTCTGCCCATGAAGTTTACCATCTAGTGAACTGAGTATGCCATGACTTTTACATGTTCCTGTGTATCTAAGTTGTGAAGGTGGTGGTGGCGTGTGTCTGCATGTGTTGGTGGGGGATGGAAAATATTAGTGTAGAAAATGTATGACTTTCACAAAAGTTGATAATAGTTTAGAGTAGCCAAGCATGTTATGTACTGTGTCAACCCTGTGTGCTCTAATTGTAGGATAGAACAGTCTGGAGGTTCCACCAAATCAACATTCTAGTGGCCCAAAGACAGTATTTTTAGCATAAAGTAAAAGTCTGGCCTGAAGAACACCTGAATTTTCTTTTTTCTTTCTTTCTTTCTTTCTTTCTTTTTTTTTTTTAATTTATTCACTATTTTTAGAGAAGGAGGAAGGGAGAGAGGCACAGAGAGGGAGAGAAACATCAATGTATGGTTGCCTTTCACCTGCCTCCAGCTATGGACCTGGCTGGAGACCTGGCTTGCAACCTGGTCATGTGCTTTGGCTGGGAATCAAACCAGTGACCTTTGGGTTTGCAGGCCAGTGCCTTATCCACTGTGCCACCAGCCAGGGCTGAATTTTCTTTGTATCAATTGGAGTGCTTAGTAGCCAACCAAGAACTTTCTCTAGCTAGTTAGAGCCTGGAAAGGGTTTATAGAAGAATATTTGGTAGCTCACAGGAAAATAGAGGAGCTGACAGAACAGCTTTGGAGCCTATATAGCAAGAACGAGGCGCAAATTGCCTGCAGTCCTTCTCCCACCCAGCACAGAACCGGACCTGAAGCTCACACTGGGGACTTAGCTAGGACGCCTGCCAGGGCCTCTGTCTGCCTCCTCTGGGAGCTCCACATCTCTCCCCTGCCTTTGCCAAAGTTGAAGTTTTTTTAAAACGTATTTTAAAAATAAAGCCTACCTGGTCCATGTAGCTCAGTTGGTTAAAGTGCATTCAGATACAGTTGCTGGTTCTATCTCTGGTCAGAGCACATACGAGAAACAACTAGTGAATGTATAAATGAGTACAATAGCAAATCTATTTCTCTTTCTCTCCCCCTTCCTGTCTCTAAAGTCAATTTCAAAACATTAAAAATAAAGAATAACTCACATGCAGCCCTGGCTGGTGGCTCAGTGGATAGGCACCAGCCTGAGAACCCGAAGGCACTGGTTTGATTCCCAGTCAGGGCACATGGCCAGGTTGCAAGCCAGGTCTCCAGCCAGGTCTGTAGCTGGAGGCAGGTGAAAGGCAACCATACATTGATGTTTCCCTCCCTTTCTTCCTCCCTCCCTGCTCTTCTCTCTGGACATGGTGAGTAAAATCTTTTAAAAATTTAAAAATAAAATAAAATATAGTGAAAAATTAAAAAATAACACATGCAAAAATGCACAAAGCATAAAGTAATTAATACAAGAAGCAACTAATGAGTGTATGAGTGCAACAGCAAATCTGTTTCTCTTTCTCTCCCCATTCCTGTCTCTAAAATCTATTTCAAAAAGTTAAAAATAAAGAATAACTCACATGCAAAAATGCACAAAGCAAAAAGTAATTATTGTATAGCAAGCTTCTGTATAACTGCCATTTGGATTAAGACACAGAACGTAAAAGCACCTGAGAGTTTCCTCCCTCTCCAGTCCTTACCTCTTCTCAAAGGCACAATACCTCTTCTTGTTTTTCTCTTCTGAGTCAAAAATCTTACATCTAATGGGAGGAAACTGGGTCACAGCTGTATGTTCTAGTCTCAAGGAAATCTGGGAAAGTGAGTTTTTGAATTATACCAGGGAGATCAGGATTTAGAAGGTGGAAATTTCCACCAATGTAGTAAAGGTTTACACACTGGCTTCAAGAGCCCCACAGCATGACAAATGGTTGCCATGTTCCCCAAAGGGTAAACAGACAGACTCTAGGTTGAAAGTGGTGAAATTTCCATTTTTGTGGGTCAATAATGGTTGCTTATCAGCAGGTTCTGTGGTTCAACCTAATTGAAAAAACAGTGTCAGTTTACGAACAGGAAATGAAAAGGCACCTGGAGCTGGAACAAGAATTGGCCGTGAAAGCACAGAAGTGCGTCAAGCCAGCATCTGTTAGTAACGTGGGGCTTTGAACCTGTGATTTACCTTTTGTGTGCCCCAACTTCTCTTGGTGCTAACTTAGAAGTTGGTTGAAGTAGGACAAGTGGCTCTGTATGTGCACACAGGTTTGTTGTTCAGTAGTGACCATGGCCAGGAAGCGGCACTGGAGCCATTTGAGAGGAGATCGGGTGCGCTCAGGGTGGTATGGCCATAGGCTGAGGCCGTTTAAACGATGATCTGGGACACCTGAAGACAAGAAATGTGGCCCCTTGGTCGTTGCCATAGGAGCTGCAGCTCTGTTTGGGGTAGGGCCTGCCCTAAAGGCAGGAGGGAGGGTAGTGCTACATTTTATGACAGTTCCAGGTGCCTGTGGTTAAAATGCACATCCCTTAATTCAAGAAAATCATCAGATGGCACCAAGATAGGAAAAATAGAGTATGATAAAGAGAGGAAGCACTGCAGCCTAAAGGTTGAAAAGGTTTTATTTGAGTCTTGGCTCTGGCACTTACTAATGGAATGAGAGCAGGCAAGTTCTTCATTCGAGAGCTTGAAAGAGTTCTTATATGTAAAGCATTTAGATGTTGACTATTATTGCAATCATACTTTCAAGGAAACTGATGAGGTTTTAAAACATAGTATGCCCTAAATCATCATGTGTATTTATTTTTGCTCTTTTTCAAAATCCCACTAAGTAAAGGATTTTAAAAAGTAGAAGTCTATGTCCTGACTGGTGTGGTACAGTTGATTGGAAAACATCCCGCAGGGCGAAAGGGTGCCAGTTTGATTCCCGATCAGGGCACGTGCCTGGACACACGTTTCCCTCTCACATGGATGTTTCTCTCCCACATTTTCTCCCTCCCTACTCCTCTAGGGAAAAAAGTGTCCACAAGGGACAAAAGGAAAATGGAAATGCAGCACATGAAATGGCAAATGGATGAACATTAAATCAATATTTGTCCAAAGACATGGGCAACATCAAACAACTTCATCATTGATTCAATTTCTAGGAGACAAAAATAAATCAGAAGTTCTATACAATTTTAATTATTTTAATTTTATTATAAAAAGTGTTAATAGTCAAATATGAGAAATTTAACACTGTTGTGGGGTCGATATGTTAGCAATACTAGCAAGATTGCTGACTTGTCACTGAGGTGGGGAGAGTAGCAAGATTTTAGTAGTAGCAGCAGTAGTAGTAGTTGACTAGCTCTACCAGTATGATGTTATCACTAAGTTATCAAGTCTTTGTCATCCTGTAATAGAACTGCCTAAAGTAAACAGTGATCTATTCACTCCTGCACAAACAATTGACAGTGATGATGCAGTTTTACTGAAGCAAATCACTTCCTGAAAGAGATGATGAAATATTTTCAGAAACAGATTTTATATTGCTGCCCTCATTTCTCCCTCATTTCTCCCTCCCCTCCCCTCCTCTTCCCTCCTCTCCCCTCTCCTCCCCTTCCCTTCCCTCCCCCTCCCTCCCCTCCCCTCCCTTC
>PVIW01003178.1:80082-119435 GCA_004026585.1 Noctilio leporinus | reverse complement strand
CTTTGAGTTGCTGGCTGTACTTCAGCTTTCGTTGCATGCCCTCTAATTTCAGCAACTACCCTGCACTGGAAGAACCAGTGTGTCGCCTGTCACCTACCAGACCCAATACACAGAGGCAGGGATTGAAGCTCTACTGTGCTTTATTAAGATGGTTCATGATCTGAGAAGACAGCGGTTTGTACCCTAACAGACTGTCTTACATTCCATTATAAATGGGCCCTTTTTATGAGGAGAAGAAAGGGGTTCAGCTTTGGACCAACCATTAGCTAACTGCCTCCAGAGAGAGGCCTGTTTGTCACCATGATAGACAAGGTGGGGCCATGTCAGCACTAAGGCACTGCAACGCACCTTAGGAACAGCGAGCTAGCAGGGCTGACCCAAGGGTGACGGAGCTCTGTGGGTGGACGCAAGAGGGGAGGAGATTGGAAAGCAGGGGCATCAGAGCTCTGGAGGCACTTAGAAACCAAGAGTCTCAGGTTAACCCAAAGAGCTCTGCGGCCCAGGGAAAGCGCCCCCTCAGCATGGCCGGCAGCCATGCCCAAGTTCCAGCAGTGGGGACGGCTGAGCAAGTAATCACCATCATTTCCCAAGTTTGTAAGATAATCATCCAGGAGGGGGAAACAGCCTGCACCCCTGCGGCCTCTGTGGGCAGACTCTGTACCTGAGAATTTGATCCTGGGTTTATATGAAAGAACCACTGCAATTACAAAGCTTTTCACAGTCTTGGTTTTGTGCGTGCGTGCGTGCGTGCGTGTGTGTGTATGTTTTATGATAACACCATAAAGCAAATAATTCCTCGCATAGCTGAGCCTACATTGAATTTGTGTCTCTGTCCAGGCAGGACAGAACTCCTTAGGAATGGTGGGCAAGGGTTACAATGCTGCAGGTGAATTCAAAAGCCCATCACTCCTAGGTAAGAGGCTGGAAAAATGGGGGGAGCCGTCCAAGTAACATGCAGAGAAGAGCAGGTTTTCCTCTGCTCTCTGCATTCCTTTTCTCCTGAAGAAATTTCTTCCCTCCCTGTCTTAATGTGTTTTGGGTGGAAGCTTTCCCCACAAGTCTGGGAAGTTTTGCCAGACTCTTCAAGTTCACAAGCAAGAGCGGAAAGCTCACTGCAAACTGTATGAGGGTGGAGCTTGCCCACTGACACTTTGCTGCGAGGTGATGGGCTGGCAGGCAGGTTTCTGCACCAGGGGACCCACGAATGTCAGCACCTCAGGATCATTTCTCCGGAGAACACACCGTCACTTTTTTCTTTGGGAGAAAAGGTACGTGCCTGACACACGCGAGGCAGGGACTAGGAGAGAGCTGCTTGTGGGGGTGGTGGGGGTGTTGGCGTTCAGAGAGAAGCTTCCCACTCATTAAAGTTATTTTATTGTATTTTTTAAAGGTTTTATTATTTTTAGCGAAAGAGGAAGGAAGGGGGACTGAGAGGGAGAGAAGCATCAGTGTATGGTTGCCTTCACCTGCCTCCAGCTATGGACCTCGCTGGCAACCTGGTTATGTGCCCTGACTGGGAAATTGATGGTTAAAGTTTTTTTTTAATGTTTGGGTCCTTACACCTCTACTCTGCTATACCTGGAATTTTCAGTTCTTCAGCCCTTCTTTCTACACATCACATCACACACACACACACACACACACACACACACAGAGCCAATAAGTGTCTAATCCCATGGAGAATGTAAGTGTGAAAGTAAGTAGGAGGGCAGGAACCCCACTATAAGGTTGGTGGGGGCCAGGGGTGGTCACCCCACATAAACTTAGCTCTTGCATCTTGTGGTCAGCCTCCCATGTCCCCACCACCTTCTGCAAGGCTGCAGGTGTTTCCAAGTTCTGTACCTGCCCAGGAATCTAGGGGCTACGTGCTTTGTCCCCCCTGTACGTCCTGTAGGCATTTAGGATGTCAGTTCCTCTGCATTGCTCTATCAGTCGCCTCTCCGCAAGCCTTTCCATTTCCCATCCACTGCTCTCTAGTCTTTGGATCTCTTTAGCAACATGTTCTAATATATCTTCAGCTTTGCTTTTTTATCACAGTCTTCTGTTTGGCTTTAGTCTTGGCCTTTGAGAAGACAAAAACCCAAACAATTATGTCAACACAATTTCTATCCTCTCAGCCTGTATGTGATCAATGACCAGGTGACTGAATAAGGTATTGTTATATCAGAGGAGATTAAGCAGGTTAGTAATACAAGACTAGTCATCATGATGTGTTGTTAATATCTGAATATTCACTTTAAAATATGTAGATATACTTGAGGTACAAAATTTCTTTATGTGCTTTATACAGACTGTCCCTAAATTATGATGGTTCAACTTATGGTGTTTTTTGTTTGTTTGTTTGTTTGGTTGGTTTTTCCTTTATGATAGTGTGAAAGCATTCAGTAGAAACCATGCTCTGAATTTTGAGTTTGATATTTTCCTAGGCTACAATGTGCAGTACAATACCCTCTCATAATGCTGGGTAGTAGCAGAGAGATGGCTTTGCCCAACTGTAGGCTGATGTAAGTGTTCTGCGCACGTTTATGGAAGGGAAGGCTAAATGAAGACGTTTGTAGTAAATGCATTTTCACCTTCCATTATAAATGGACCCTTTTTATGAGGAGAAGAAAGGTGTAGGTAAGAGGTTTGGAATTCAGGGGAAAAGTTAATGAGATAAAAGCTGCAGCATTCTTTCTTTGTAGCCGGGGTAGAGGTCTTTGTGCCCTGGGCAGAGGGTCTCTCACCCTGGACTATAATGGCTCAGATACCATCTTGATTGCTTGCAGCCTCCTGAGGTACAAAGGTGGAACTGCTTATGGTTTCCTAGAGTCAAAGTAGGTCATCCCTCCAAGTTCCTGAAACAAAAGCTTTTTTACATGCATTGATTACTAAGCTTACTAGCTGTTACCTGAGACTAAAATTTTCCAACATTTGAGTCCTCCATCATTTCTACATGGGCTGGAGCCAAGGGATGAAGTGAGAGACTATAGGGACCAGATGGAGACAGGAGAACTCTGTAAGGAGTTGGAATTGTCCCTAACCCCACCCTCTGTCATTGACATTAGGTAAATGTGAAGGTCTCACACCCAGTCAAGTAGATTAGAAGCTGTAACAAAAAACTCTACTGACAGCTCAGCCCCACAGAGATCTGAGTTTCCACCTCCTTCTAAACATACTGCATTCCTTACACATGAATAAGATTGCAGAAACGGCCTCCTGGTGATGGAAAAGCAAGTATCTTTCCTCAACCCAGCCTCATGGCATTTCTTTCTCCCACCTTCTCTGAGTGTGTGGGCAACAGGGAGTGAGAAGTACAAAACATTGTCACAGAGATGTAAAGTACAGCATAGAGACTATACTCAATAATATGGTGACAACTATATGTGGTGCAAGACTTATGGGGAAATCACCTCCTAAGTTATATAAATGTCTAACCTTTAGGCTATACCCCTGAAGCTAAATTAAATATTTAATGTCAACTGTCACTGAAAAATAAAATAAAAACTCGGAAAAATAAAACATCAAGATCTACACCAAAAGGGTTTGTTTATTCTTGTGTATAAATGAAAATTAATAAGAAATTAAAAGAAACGAATTTTACATCAAGAAGGAAACCAAATTCCTCCTTAGCCTTACATAGGAACAGGCCTGCAGCCAAGCCAGCTGTAGTACTTAAGACAGACCACTAGGTGGCAGAAGAGGATAAATGTCTTCAAAAGGCTCTTGGTCCATTAGCGCATTAGATCTTCCCGGTTCTCTTCTAGCTCTGTTTCTGCGGGTTTGTTGCAGGTTCTGTTAGGAGAGGTTTGGGAAGGAATTCCACAGTGCAATGTTTGAGGAGGAAAGATTGTCTAGGTTAGTGATTCTCAAAGTATACTTCAGATTCCTGGGGGTCACCAAGACCCTTTCAGGCAGATCACGAAGTCAAACTCTTTTCAGACTAACACTAAGGCATTGTCTTTTTTTTTTTTTTTTTTCCCTCCTGAGTTGAAAAAATGGTCCAAAATTGGTGGTGGTTTAAACTGTTGACACCTTACCATGAAGCAAAATACTGACACTTGAACTATCAGTGATATTCTTCACCATCACACATTTGTAATAAAAATAAAATTAAATTAAAAAATGCCAGTTTCCTCTAAGAATGTCCTTGATCAAGCAGTACAATGATTAATTTTTCTAGATCTCAACCTTTGAATTCATGTTCTTTTTTTTTTTTTTAAAGATTTTATTTCATTATTCCCAGAAAGAGGGGAAGGGAGAGAGACATCAATGTATGGTTGCCTTTCACCTGACGCCAGCCACAGATCAGACTGGAGACCTGGTTTGCAACCTTGTTATATGCCCTGGCTGGGGAATCGAACCTGCGACCTTTGGGTTCGCAGGCTGGCACCTTACCCACTGTGCTACCAGCCAGGGTTCATGTTCTTTTAATATTTAGTGAGACAAGTCGAAGTACACAAAAAGCAGTTCTGCATATCGAATGAAGTAGGATGGTTGCTTTGGAGAAAAACATTTGTAAAACGTCAACAAGATCCACCCCCCCACCCATTTTAAAAATATTTTATTGTTTTTAAAAGGAGGGGAAGGGAGAGAGGCAGAGAGGGAGACGGACATCAATGTATGGTTGCCTTTCACCTGCCCCTAGCTACGGACCTGGCTGAAGACCTGGCTTGCAACCTGGTTATGTGCCCTGGCTGGGAATCAAACCAGCGATCTTTGGGTTCACAGGCTGGTGCCTTAATCCACTGTGTCACCAGCCAGGGCTAGATTTCTCCCATTTTTCCTCCTTGCTCTCCCCTGCCCCACCCACCCCAGCCCCTCTCCCACAGTCAATTGAACACCATTTTTGCTTAAATGAAAGAAGTTTGGTAAACAAATGATAGTTTATCATACTTCAGTGTTTGGCAGATATTTATTCAAAAGTAAGGCGAGCTAATCCCTTTGAGGAAAACAACCAACACTATTTGTGCTCATGATAAATTTTGAGCTTTCTGGTGAAAATTAGAGATTTGAAAACTTGGATCCAGCACATTGAACTTCACAACTTTTTTATATTTGAAGTTTTCTGATGATTTGGGTGTTGACATTAATAAATTTGATATATTTGACATTAAGTGGTGAAATGTGTCAAAAATTTGATCTGCCTAACCCAGTGAACCCTAAATAAAAGGTTTATTCAATAGACCTTTAATGTGAAAGAGTACAAAAAGTGTATCAATATGGTTTCAGATCCCATGTTGTTACTAATCTTTAAGATACTAATATTGACAGTTTGGCATTGTACTAATAATTACAAGCATATCTGAAACTCTTTGTCCTTTTCCAACTATTTCACCATGTGAGGCTGGATTTTCTTCACATGCTTCCAACTAAACAATATATCACAATGGGCTGAATGCAGAAGCAGACACATGAGACTCAGGTGACCAGGAACCACCAACTCTACCATGTTTAAGGATATGAAGGTCTGATTTATTCCCTTGTCCTTTAGCTTCTATAGATAATCATGTCTTCCTCCTTTGCCTACACACTCTCTTCTTTAGAAAACAAGGTCTTGACCAAGGTAATTTCACTTGGTTATGTATGCTTTGCCAATAGCAGTCTGATTATATCACCTTGTATTGTAAATATTTTACTGTTTACAAACACCATATGGTCCACTCATATACCTTAAGGAACATCAGGTCAAGAAGCTATTGTACGGTGGGTAAACCACCACCATTACAATAACATAGCAGAAGCCTAACTAGCTCTGGCTTTGGGACACAAAGTCATTTGCTGCCCCATTACACTGTCCCTTCTGGAAAGCTGTTCTCCACTTTGTTGGCTTGTTAGCAGGGAGGGAAGAAATTAGAGACCAATTAATTCTGTACTTGGTAAAGACCTAATCTGTCTCACTTAGGCAGGACTGACAAGAATGAGGTTCTTGTGTGTGGTAGTAATGGTCCCAACTACATGCAAGGAATTCAGATTCTTTATTCTTGTGAGAAGGAGCCGTGGGAGTAGGGAGAAAATCCTATTTGCTTCAGAATCAAAGGTAGTGCTCCTTCCAGTGGAACCCTCAGGGGGGCACTAGAGGGTTTAACCTGTCTTTGCAAGTAAAGTGACCTGATAACTGGTCACGAGGTACTGGCCTCCCTTCTAAATTGTAGTGTCTTCCCTTGATCCATTGTTATATCTTTGTTTCGAGTATAAACAGAGCAGCAGAATAACCTCAAGAGAGGGAAGCTCTGAATACAGTCAAAATGAGGATTTCTTCAGAAGCTAAAAGTGGTTTATGTAATCTGTCATCAGTGACTCTTCTATTTATGCTGTTTCCTCCTTTCTACAGCTCCTCTCCACATGCGGTGATTTCAGCATATTCACATTTGTATGACCCCTATCAGTTTTTCAAAGTATTTTCACAGGTCTTAGGAGACAGGACAGTGAGAAGCTAGAGAAATTCCTTGGAAAGTGGAATAGGGAAACTGAGACAGCTGAACCCAACGGCCAAGCAATTCACAGCCAGGTGCTGAGGATCATCAGGGTGGGAGACCAGAGTGCCTCATGCAGGAAAAGTAGAAAAGCAAGGACCTCACCCTCAGGATAACCTCTCCTCCCTGGAGATAACACCTAGGCCTCATGCCCTTTGTGTTTCACTCCAGGCCTGGAAAGGCAGCAACACCAGGTGGTGGTGCCAGGACCCCTACAATGACAAAAGACCCCACCCCTATTCGCCCTGTCACTGACCAATCCTTGGAGACCAAGATCCTGACGGAGCTCACCTGGAGAACTGATGAATACTCTACTGAAACCTTCCCCTGAGGTGTCCCCTAAGATTCCCCGCCTGCAAGAGAGAGAGAAAAGCTTCAAGATAAAGAAGTTGGCACTCTTCCCTCTGGGGAGCAGCCAACACCATTCCTTTTCCTTCTTCTTCCCTGACTTCTTCCCCCACAGGCTCGTGTCTCCTAAACTGCAAGACAAAAAGGGCTGCTGGTAGCGTGTCCCAGGCTAATCCCCTGAACCTACTATCCCCAAACCCCTCTTTTTTTATTAGTACCTGAACTTTATTTTGTCAAAGGAAATACAGTCAATAGAGATTATGTTTCATCTTTAATATGGCTGTTCAACAATATCATTATCCTGAATTTCAGATGCATCCAATTGAACTTTAAAAAAAATTATTTTATTGTCATTGTATTACATTCATCTCATTTTCCCCCTCCGTTCTCCCCTTCCCCATCCTCTATCCATCCCCCACAGTCAATCCCACATGTGGTCCATGTCCATGGGTCATTTATACTAGGTCTTTGACTAATTAATTGTTCCTCTTCTTTGCATCCTTCTCTCCCTCCCTCCTCCCCTCTGCACACAGAAAGTCTATTCCTTGTTTTCATGTCTCTGGTTCTGTTTTGTTTGTTTGTTTGTTCATTAGTCTCCTGCATTAAGTGAGAACATGTGGTATTTAATTTTTGCTGCCTGGCTTATTTCACTAAGCATGGTACTCTCCAGTTCCATCTATGCTGTTTCAAATGGTAGTCCTATCTTTCTGCTGCAGAGAACTCCATTGTGTAGATGTACCACAGTTTGTTTTCTTTATCCATCCATCTGCTGATGGGCACTTTGGCTGTTTCCAGCACTTGGCTATTATAAATAGTGCTGCTGTGAACATAGGGGTATGTAGGTGCTTCTGAATTGGTGTTTCAGAATTCTTTGGGTATAGTACTATCAGTGGAATCATTGGGCAGGCAGTTCTATTAGTTTTTTGAGGAAATTCATACTGTCTTCCATCGTGGCTGCACCAGCCTGCATTCCCACCAACAGTGCACCAGGGTTCCCTTTGCCCCGCATCCTCACCAGCACTTGTTGTTTGTTGATTTGTTGATGATTGCCATTCTGACAGGTATGAGGTGGTATCTCATTGTGGTTTTAATTTGTATCTCTTTGATGGCTAGTGATGTTGAGCATTCTTTCATATGCCTATGGGCTCTTAGTATGTCTTTCTTGGAGAAGTGTCTGTCAAGTGTTTTGACCATTTTTTAATTGGGTTGTTTGTCTCCCTGGTGTTGAATCATATTAACTCTTTATATATTTTTGGAGATCAAACCCTTGTCTGAGGTGTCATTGGCAAATATGTTTTCCCATATGATTGTTTCCCATCTTATTTTGTTGATACTTTCTTTAGTTTAGCAGAAACTTTTCAGTTTGATGTAGTCTCATTTGTTTATTTGTTCCTCGATTTCCCTTGCCCTGGGGGAGATATCAGTGAAAATTTTGCTGCGTGGGATATCTGCAGTTTTTTGGCCTACTTTCTTCTAGGGCTTCTATGGTGGCACTGCTTATGTTTAAGTCTTTTATCCACCTTGAGTTTATCTGCTGTATGGTGTAAGTTGGTAGTCAAGTTTCATTTTTTTTCATGTGCTTGTCTAGCTCTCCCAACAGCGCTTGTTGAAGAGGTTATTTGTACTCCATTTTATGTTCCTTCCCCCTTTGGTTGAATATTAGTTGCCCATAGAGTCTTGGGTTTATTTCTGGGTTCTCTATTATGTTCCATTGATTGTCTGTTCTTCTGTTCTTGTGCCAGTGCTAGGCTACTTTGATTATTATGACTTTGTAATATAGTTTGATATCTGGTATGATGATTCCCCCTACTTTGTTCTTCTTTCTCCAGATTGTTGTAGCTATTCAGGGTCAGTTTTGACTCCATATAAATTTGTAAAGTATTTGTTCAAAGTCTGCAAAATATGATGTTGGTATTTTAATAGTGATTGCATTGAATCTATAGGTGGTTTTGGGTAGTATAGACATTTTAATGATGTTAGTTATTCCCAACCGTGAACATAGTATATGCTTCCATTTATTTGTATCTTCCTTGATTTCTTTCTTCATTGTTCTCCCAAGGCCCCTTTTCTTCTGAGTTCTTAGTGGGCTCAGGCAGCCCAGCCTCGGCTCTCCTGTTGCTTCTTCTATGCTGAGCCCTTCCTTGTTTCACTGTCCCCAGCTTTAACAGTCACCTGGACCTATGCTATGAAATCCTTTCTAAGAAAAGTCAAGAATCCACATGCTACAGGCTGGCCATAGCCAGACCCACTCAGGGTCAGGCTCCTGATCATAAGAATTATGTTCATTGAACTTGAGCACAGAAGCCTTACCTCTGTGAGGGAAGTAAACTAGGTGTTATTGGCCTGTGGTATTCTTTGTTTTAAAATAATATACAAGATTCCTCTAGATTGCCTGGACAATAAGCTGGTAGGATGAGGAAGAACTAGTCCAACACAGCTTCCCTTTGGGCTAGCACCACCTTCTACTTAGATGAGATAAAACACCAGAAAAATTCAACATTCCCCAAACCAAGGAACCAGAATTTCTGGTTCACTCAGATCAGGGTGGGGCCTAAGAATGTGCATGTCTATCAAATTCTCAATAGATGCACAATTGGGAATAACAACATAGTCACAGAGATATAAAGTATTGCTGAAGGAATATAGTCAATAATGTTGCATTGACTAGGCACAGTGCCAGGTGGGTGCTGGGAATATTGAGCAGAACACTTTGCAAAGTGTACTGTACCCTGAAACCAAAACAAGTAATGTTGAAGGTGATTGTTATTGAAAAAAAGTTCCCAACAGATGCTAGGACCTGGGGGGCTACACTTTGAAAACCAGTTTGAACTCGCACCATGTAGGTTTGCAGAGTGGGTCTACATCCTTGTTGCCAGGTGGGTGGCACCCATGTTTATGAAAGAACCTATCTTTTAAGAATAGCCCATTTTACTGAAGAGGGAGATGAATAGGGATCACTAATTGTCCAAAGTCACATCGATAAAAATTTGACATTCTGACGTACCTAAGGTCTTCTGATTCCTGATCAAAAAGGAGCTTCTAAAACGTTTAGCTTTGTGTAACTTTCTTTAATAGCAGATTAAATGACAGATGACTGGCAATTATTACTGAGTGTTCAATAAATACGGGTATACGTTTAGTTGGACTTTTTGTCCAGCACAACCTAAGAAAATAGCAAAGGAAAAATAATCCCCATACTACGTTACAGAAGACAGAAATGTCCTTTGGTATAATTAAGAACATCACGGTTAGACATGTAAAATACTTCATTTCATCTCTTTAGAATTGTGTGTCTAAATGCTCTTGGAGTTCCAAAGATAATAATTTTAACCCAATTTCATACAATTTTATTTTTTTAAACATTAACTTTGAGCCAATAACTCTGATGCCTACTGGCCTGGAATTAGGCTCTGTCTTTGTAGAGCTCCGCCCCAGAGGAGCTGGCTGATGGGTTTACCTCCACCAGCCACTGGTGTGGCCATCACCTTAAAGAAATGTATTATCCAGTGGGAAGAAGCAGAATGTTTAGAGTTAACTGCAGCATGGCTGCAGATGGAATGTAGCGTCCAATAAAGCAGAAGTCCACAGCATACAGTGCAGGGAGACAAAGAGGGGACACGTGCTTCACTGAGGAAAGTTAATGAAGGATTTGTGGAGGATGTGGCATGTAAACTGCTTCTAAAAGGTAGGAGGATGTTGCTGGTAAACCAAGAGGAAGCATCTTTTCTGTAGAGAAAATTGCCTGGTTAAAGATACACAGGGCTCACTTGGGGAGCCACTACTTTTCCAAGCAGTCTGGGAAGGACACAGAAATTCAATGGGAGGTACAGCTGGCATGTCATTGGGAACAGCCAAGAACTATTGACCATTTCTGAGCCAGGAGGGACCGGATCAGGGGAGTGCTGCTGAGAAGGTGGCGGTGGCAGGTAGCTGTATGAATGAATGACAAGCGAAAGGAAGAGAAGATACCAGTGAGGAGGACACTTCAGAAATGGACATGAGTGAGAGAATGGATTTTGAATCTTTCATAGAATATCTGGTTTTGAACATGGTTTCGCTCACCTCTCTGGACCTTCGGCAAAGTACAACTCTCTTCGGGCTTTAGTTTCCTCACTGGTGAAAGGGGAAGGTAGATGATTAACATCTGTTTAAACCTAACATTCTGGGATATGGAGACTCTGATTTGCTCTCTGCTACAAATGTATTGCTGGGTTGCTTAGGTAAATGTTTCATCCTTCGACTTTGCTAAAATTAGTGTGGTTCCAATTGAAATCACAAAATGAAGTAAGATGCCATGGAAGGTTTCATGGCCCTGGCCATACTTTGGGGTAGAAATGAGGAGATGAAATTCTTGAGTTAGAACATATTCAAACTTGTCTTATTAGACTTATTTCAACTATACCAACTTTTCAAGCATGGTTGATTTGCAACAGAGAATATTTTTATCTTGCTGAGTTCACAAACTCATGGGACGGGAAGCATGACTTCAACTTGAAAGATGTGGTAAATTACTTAGGTTACTTCCTATAAACACAAGGGTTTGCATCAGGGGTAGAGGCCAGACTTCATGACTATAACTGGAAATCTTAGGGAACAGATGAATCATATAACCCATCACTTCAACCGGAAAGCAAATGCATCCTACTGTTGGGAGTTCATCTCAAAATGCTGCATGAAATCTAGGGGAGCTGGCAGAACTCTCAGCCCACCCCATGCATGGGGAGTGATGGCCTAGCAGTGACTCCAGCCAGAAGACCTATATTGCCTTTTGTTCTTTCCTAGGGGGTGGGAAGGATATGGAAAACAATGCTCTGGCCGTGGAGAAGATTCAAGGGAATAAAAATGAGTCATCAGGGGCAGCCAGGAAACACCAGGAGTTCTCTAACTGGGATCAAGTCCTCCTGTACCGTGGGTGGGAGGAGAGGGAGTGAAGGGAAGCAGCAGCTGGTAAGGGAGTCACAGCTGGAGAAAGGGCCACCACAGCCGGACAGGCTCACAGCCATGGGGCAGGAACAGACCCAAAGGGATGTAGTTTATGCTGGTTTCCTGTGGGTCCCTTAGGGAGATTTTTTTTTTCCTGAGCTGCCCTTCTGATTTCCTAACCAACTGCCCCATCTCCACCCTATGCAGTGTCATCTGCATGAAAATGTGGAGAATGTGACCAATTACTCAGGAGTAGCCAAAGGGTTCTGTGAATCATGAGCCTGCTCTGCTACACAAAGGATCCAGCACTAACTGCTGCCCTGCTCAAGAAAGGCCTGACTGAGGTCAAGAGACATCTGGAGCCATCCAGGCCCTGAAGCTGAGATTTGGGGGAATTGCAGGCACATCCTGCTGCCACTTGCTGGACTTAGGACATGGGATTTGAGATGGATTCTTTCTTGCTTTCTTGTACTCCATTAATTAGTTAATTGCTTTTTTTAAGCAACCTACCTCTCTCCATTTATTTGTATCTTATTAAAAACATTTTCAAACATGCTAAAAATGGACAGGATAGCATGATGAATCTGTACCACCTACCTTCAATATTTATCAATATTTTGCCAAATTTATTTTACTTATGCATCCTCCATTCCCCCCCCAAGAATATATTGAAGCAAATACTAAGTAGCATATCATTTCCACTGTAAAAACTTCAGAATATATTGTTAGCAAATAAGGACCCTTAAGAGCATAACAATAAGACTATTACATGTAATACAATTAGTAACTTTGATTTTAGTATTTATTTACAATTAGTAACTTTTAATATCATGTAATACCCAGTGTTCCACTTTCTCCAGTTGTCTAAATATGTCTTTTGTAAAGTTGTTTTGAGTGGAGGTCTCTGATTGGTATGTGTTTTTCCAACATTACCAAGTAATTCTCCACTTCTCAGCAGGCACTGAATGGATGTCCTATAAATTTAACTCACTCTGACACTGTCTACCTGGGAACAGTATGAGATCCCACAAGGTAAGGGCTCAGCCCCACAAGACTGCCCTAGTTCAGATGCCAATTGCAAGTCCAGGTTGTTACCTGTGCCCCTGCCTAACTGGCTGTAGTATGAGGTTTCCACAGCCCTTTCCTCAGGTTCGCTTAATTTGAGGGAGTGGCTGATGGAACTCAGAGAAATGTTTAATTTTGTTTACCAGTATATTGTAAGGATATGGACAAATAGCTAAATGTGAAGATATGTAGGGCAAGGCCCAGACGGTTCCCAAGAGCAATAACTTCTGTCCCAGTGGTCCCAGGGAGCACCACCCTCCTGGCATATGGATGCCTTCACCAATCTGGAAGCATGTCAATTTTTGTTGTTCAAGAGTTTTTAGAGAGCTTAATCTGTAGTCTAACCACCCCTCTCCTTTTCCCCTTCCCAGTGCTCAGTGGGTGTGACTAAAATTTCCAACTCTCTAATCACTAGGTTTTTCTGGTGACCATCCCCATCTTAGAGCTACCTAGAGGCTCCTCACTGTAAGCCAGCTCATTAGTATAGACCCTGGTGTACTCCAAAGTGTTTGCTTAGGAATGACAAAGGATACAAGCATCCAAGAAATTCCAACAGTTTTAGGAACTCTGTGTCAGTAACCAGGGACAAAGACCAAGTAATGTATTTCTTGTTATACCACAGAATATAAACAGGATCTACACATAACACACTCTTTTTTTTTTTTCCATGACATTTATTTGTAGATGAAATTAGGTCATAAGTTTCCATAGATTTTCCCACATTCTAGATTTGGCTTAATGCATCTGTAGATGAGAAAGTGGCCACATACTAAAAGCTCGGGAGGCCTTCATGGTGGGTCTTAGCAACCCAGAGACCGAAAGTAACCATACAGAGTGGTCCAGACATAAAAATTCCAAAGTAAAAGTGGGTCAAAATGTCCTAGGCCAGTAGCTTCCTTGATGGTCAGTCTTTATCAGAAACTGTCTATTGCTTATTGCAGCAAAGATAACACACCTTTTACATGTCAGTCTTTCCCAGGCCCCCTCAGAGCACCAACCCAATGTCCCAGAGCCCAGACCAAAGATCCCTCATTGGTCTCTTGTTCCCGACATACCATCCTCATGTGCTATAAATATTACTAACTATCCTGTACCCACCAAGGTAAAAGAAGTATATGTCTCTCTGTTTTAGTTCTTATCCACACCCAGAGATTTTCCTACTTTGCTTTCTCTCTCCCTGCCCCCTTAATCTACTACCAATGGATTGTATGTAACAACCCCACCCTTACTTCTCCTCCTTTGATTCTAACGTATAAAATGAGCTGCAAAACTGAGAAAGAGCATTTTTCTCAGTCTGTCATCTTTTTGGTTCAAAAAAGCTCATACCAATTCTCTCCTGGTTTGAACTGTTCTTATATTGGCACATCCTTGTGATATTTTTTCAAGAATAATTAGTTTCTTTGAATTGGGAAAAGGTATTTAGAGACCACCATGTGGATATAAGGGCTATTTTTTGCTACTGAATTGTCTTCATTTTGTGGATTTTTCAGAGTAAACAGTGAAAAAATAACCTTTGGAAACAAGAAAGACAGAGTTCCTATTGGTATTTCCAATTTGTAGTTACAGACTTTTAATTTAATTATTTGGTTTTATATTTGTATCCTGTTTTTCCTTTGCTAAACAACTTGATTTCTATAATAATAACACAATTACTTATTAGCCGTAGTTTATAACATTCCAAAATGTAGGTTAAGATTTCCTTGCGCCAATTATAGGGAGGCAATGTCTCATACTTCTGAAGGTATAGTTCCTTTTGGCTTGGAGGTTTTCTTTTATTCTATTTATTATTTCTGTTTTCATGGTTCAGATTTTCTTAACTATCTAGTGTTGCTTCAAAAATAAGAGATACTAAAGCATAGTACTACTGATATTAGTAAGGTTACTGAAATAAGAGAATACTATCTAAGAAGTTAAGTAAAAATATCCCATAACCTCCTATAGGAATAGGAAATATCAGTATGAACATTAAACTAAAAATAAAAGGCCAAAGTTAGAGGCAACAAGCATTTATTTGAGATCTAAATGAACAGCTATTTGGGAAGGACTGATGTAGACAGAAACCCAAATAATGGTCCAAATTAGGAGGTTAAGGGAAATGTTATTTATGAAAAGGGAAAGGCAAACAATTATGTAAATAGAAAAAATGCTACAGGTACAGATAAGTTACCATAGTAATGCTAATTATAAAGACTGTCTTTAATTTTCAGTTTGTGGTCACAATATCTGCTCCATTGTTAGCTTTGCAAACAGTTGTTTGGAGTATACTGCTGCTTTCAGCTCAGTCCAAAGGTTATTTTGCCCAGTTTTAACAGCCCAAAGGTTTGGGGAGTAAGACATGCAAGGCATTCCTTTGGAATGGCAGCTCCAACTCCATTTTGACAAGGCTTCTTTTATATTATTTTTTATAGAACACATTTTTGTCACTCAAAATAAAAAACACAGATCTCATTTCTCTGTCCCTTGAAAAGGCCTATACATAATGACAATCCAGGAGGAGTAAGTATAGCATTGCTGTCATTGAAACTTGCGATCAATCTTGCTGTTAGTAAAACAATTGAACTATGTAATAATGTCTGATAATAGAAAACTCACAATGCACCTCAGGAAGTATTCTTGCCTAAAATAATTAAACTTGAATCTTATAGAGTCAGTAGATTTAGCTATCAGTTTATAGAAAAGAAGAGGGAAAGAAAACATTTGAAACAAGGCCACTACACAAGCCAATAAACCAAATCTTGAATGAAATATTTTGTGAGCCACATGAGCTCGTTTCTTTAAGAAATAAAGGCATAAAAATAAGTGGGTGGATTTTTAGAGAATAAAATTTACTTGAGAGATATAATAACCAAATCCAATGTGCAAACCTTGTTTGGGTCCTGATTTGAACAGATTTAGTATAAAATACATCTTTGAGATAATCAAGGAAACTTGAATATATAGTTCAATTATATAAAGGAATTATTTTAAGTTGTACTATTATCATAATGGCATATTTGCATTTTTAAAGTTTTTAACAGTAAAAGGTGGGTGCCTATGTAGTACTTTCAGGTAAGTAAATATGATGTCTGGGATTTACTTTAAAATATTCCATTGGGAAAAAAGGAAGGAGGGCAAAAAAAAAGGAAGGGGAACAGATTTTTAAAAACTGCTGATAAACTGGGTGATAGGTACATGTGCGTTCGTTATACTTCTCTTTCTTTCTTTTTTTTAGAAGTTAATTTTTTTTAAAAATTTATTTATTATTTTCAGAGAGATGGAAGGAAGAGAGGCAGAGAAAGAAGAGACATCAATGTATGGGTGCCTTTCACCGGTCTCCAGACACAGACCTGGCTTGCAACCTGGTCATGTGTGCTCTGGCTGGGAATCGAACAAGCAACCTTTGGGTTTGCAGGTGAGCACATTATCCACTGTGCCACCAGCCAGGGCCGTACTACTCTTTCTACTTCTAAGTTTGAACATTTCTATCATTAAATATTTTTTTAAAAATTCTTAATAAGTAAAACATAGATTACCTCTAAATAAGCAGACTTTTAAAGATGACATAAAGAATAAATCTTGGTAAACATAAAATAAGGGAGAAAAAGGAAACTGGATATTTCCAAAAGAAAATTTAAGTGAACAAAATAATCTGGTGAACTAACCAGCTCCTCTATGAAGCTCTAATTCTCTCTGTATTGTCACTACCAGTTTTCTAGAACCCAACTGTCTCTGTTCCATATGATTCTGGTAATACACAGACATTTGATTTTTATGACATTTGATTTTTATGACTCTTTATTTATTTTAATTTTAATTTTTTAAAGATTTTATTCATTGTTCTTCAGAGAGAGAGAAAGGGAGAGAGGCAGAGAAGGAGAGAAAATTCAATGCATGGTTGCCTTTCACCTGTCTCCAGCTATAGACCTGGTGGGAGATCTGGTTTGCAACCTGTTTGCAACCTGGTTATGTGCCCTGGCTGGGAATTGAACCAGCAACCTTTGGGTTCACAGGCTGGCGTCTTATCCACTGTGCCACCAGCCAGGGCTTATGACTCCTTTTTTTTAATGTCGATCTTCTTTCTGTTTGTATTTGTAACGCCACCTCCTCCATGCCATGATGAAATTTCCCATGATTAATATGACTTATTTTACATGGTTAGAAATTAGATTTATATTTCCTGAAGTCACTAAAGGAGGCACCTGAGGGGCACCAGAAGGCCTGTTTGAATCACAGTGTGGGTAGGGCATAACTCACTCCTCTTAAGCTAGGTGGATTCTCCTGGTACTGTCACTTAATTCCTGACAGCAAATTGGGGACCCACTTTTCTCCCAAGCCTATTAACCCACCCTCTGCTCACTACAGTGACTATAAGCTGCAATGATTGCTTTTCTCGGTTTTTGGAAACTAGTTTATTTCATAGCACAGCTAACAACTAGCTTGATTCAAGAATTAAAACTCTCCCAGTACAGACTTCTCCTTCTCTTGAGAGGCCAGGGTGAGGAGGGAACAAATGAGCCTTGTGCTGTGCCCTCAAGGTCAACACATTGAATGTGGCCTTGTGTGTGTTGTGAATGTACAGTACATGACATCATGCATATTCAGTGGACTTTTCCAACTGCCCTGCTCACTAATAACTAAAATCTCTCTTTTTCAGAGAGGCACTCATCTTTGACTTCTGAGATGATTTTATTTTATTTTATTTTATTTTAATTTTATTGTTGTTGTATTACATCCATCCCCTTTTTGCTCCCCTCTGTCCCCCCACCCACCCACCCATTCCCCCCAAAGTCAATTGAGATGATTTTATTATCCTGAGACTTTGATATTTTTTTTCTGTCTTAGCCATGATTCTTCTTCTGACTTGGTCCTTCTTGTTTCTTCTCTCTTCTGCTCTCCTTTTCTCTTCTTTCCTTTCTTTTCTTCCCCCTACCTATCCATCCAATTCTCTCCTTCCTTTACTTTTCCTTCTTTTCCTTTCCCCATCCTCTCTCCCTTTTGCCCTCTTCATTCTCTGTGCATAAAACTAATAAAGATGTCTTATCTCCACTATTAATTTTAGGTGGAGAAGTGGAAACCTCGTACATAATTTTCACCAAGTTCCTATCCTGTCTCTCTACCGGACTACTAAACACTTATATTTGGATATTCCATTATGAAATCTAAAGAAAAACATAATCGCCCAAAGAGACTCTCCCTCCCACATTTTCATTGACTTTGTGAATGACATTTTCAGCCTCTAAGCTGCCCAGACTTGGAGTCTTATAGCTATCTCTTGTTCTTTCACTCCATTGAACTAGGCAATGAATTCTGTTCTTTCAATCTTTAAAATGCACCCTAGCCCCTCCCACCTCCACACTTCTATCATCATTAGGTGTTATAGGCCTTATCATGCTGAATTATAATAATAGACCCCTTTATGCTCTTCCACCCTATACTCATTTTTATCCTTGGGTCCCCAGGACCCACTGTTCCCCATCCCCAGATGATGCTCTTAAACACTGCTTACTCTTATCACACCTAAAACCTTTTATAACCATCTAACTAAACCTTCTTTTCAGCAATGCAGGTCATTGGGCTGTCATTTAACTTTTCATAATCATTTCCACCCTATCTGTTCAACCTTCTCCCATCCAGATTCTGTATTCACAATATTTATTTCTTAACCAAATCTTACCTTGTACTTTTGTTCTCATTTAGGATGCCACACTGCTTCTTACCCATTGTCTATGACCTATCTATTCTCTAAGTCTACACAAAAGTCTCTACCTTCACAAAGAATTGATGGATGACATGACTGGATATTTGAAGCTTTGCTTTAAAATAATGGGAACAGGTAGTAGAAAAGTATGAAGAATGTGGAAAGCGTAAATGAGAAGGCTTGGTCATGTGTTGAAGTGCTAGGTACACAGGAGTTCTTTATCCTATTCTCTCTACTTTTTTATATGTTTGAAAACTTCATTAATAAAAGTTTAAATGAAAAATGAAACATGGTTATGAAACATGATATCCTATACCAGCAGGACTTAGTAGCAGGCAGATGCCAACAGAATGGCAAATTGGTCTTAGGGAAGATTGGTGGAAAAGAGGTGGCTGATGGCCACATAATTTCCTATAAAATTAAATACTACAGATTTGTGTCTATTCTTTTATTGCATAAGGAATATTCCTAGTCCTCCGTAGTATTTTTGAATGAACAGATGATCTATAAATCAAGGTAGGCTTGCCAATAATTTGCAGGCCCACTCTGGAAAAGAAAATGGCCATGTTTCTCTTGGGCTCCAAATGTAGTCACAGAGCACCACAAAACTACCGTAAAGGCACCAGGCAGCTCGCCTATTCTGAAGGTTGTCACTGTGTTCTTCTCTTTCTTCACCTGAGAATAAAACAAAGAACAAAGAAGTCTCCACACTCTGAGGCTTACATGGTAGAAGAGATATAAACAAGAATACACATGATCCTGAGAGATAAATGCAGAGTGAGGCTTATAGTGTCCTGGGAGTACAGAGAGGGGCTGCTGACTTTGGAGCTTTGAAGGCTTCACAGAGCCGAAACCTGAAGGTATTTGCCTTGTGAAAAGAAAAGAAAAAACTCTTTGTAGCAGAAATGTAAATACCAGTATGGAGAAGAGAGGAAAGAATTTTGTCATGGGTGAGTCATAGAACAAAGGGGTTGGGTGGAGTGGTTGCAGGGTGTCAGAGATAAACTGGACAAAAAGGCAGGAACCAGATCCTGGAGGGTCTGGTAGGTCATTTTAGAAAATGTGACCTTTGTACAAAGAGCAGAGAAAAGACATTAAACTTTTTGGAATAATTAGAGTGATACAATTGGATTTTGCATTTTAGATAGTTCAATCAATCTAAAAGTGAGAACAGATAGAAGGGTGGGGGACTAGATCCAGAAGAAAGGAAAAAGAGTTAGGTGTTGCAATCATTTTAGAAGGAGGTTGGGGTGTCCCTGCCTGTGGGGAAAGTGGGCATGCCAACATTTTAGGATGAATGCTGAACCCCATCTTTGAAATAGAAAATGAGGAAATGAAATGGGCATCTATTTATTTGGACCTTCTTCATCTGGGCAAGCCCCACCCCCCCATAGTTTTTATTTGATAAAATAAAGTAATGTCTCTAAAATGTTCCCACTATATAGGGGGTACCCAATTTACGAATGGCCTGCCATGTAACGAAGGGGAAAAGACTGGTGGCCTAAGAAGGAGGAAACTGGGTTCTAGTCTCTAAGCATTGTTTACATTGTTCTGCTAATGTTGTTTCATCACAAATACATTCTTCCATTTCTTTTGTTCATTGTCTCCATTTGTGGAGGTAGATTTTCTTAAATACTCCATGTTTCTTGGTTATGGGATTATCTCTGGGGCTGAGAGATTCCCTGTTAGATTTTGTCACTTCTGTCACATGGTTGGCCTGGAAAAAAGAGGAGAGTCACCCTTGTAACTTGCCTTCTGGCCTGCTTACAGTAAAAGGGGGGACAGGCTGAGTCACCTGGCAGTGAACCTTTGCTGCTTGTTCGGTTAGATGTTGGTACTCACCACTCCCTCCTATGGTCACATGAGCTACCTGTTGCCCTGCCTCTGACCTGATGGAGGCTGAAGACAAACATCCTATCACTGCTGCCTGGCTGCCGTTGCTATGGTGTCTGTTGCTCTGGACCCCTTTACGCTGCAGGTTTGCAGGGCCTCCAGGTGTACATTCCCAGAGTCTGCTCCCGCCTCTCAGATACTCAGTCCCACCTCCTCAACTTCCATCCTTGAAGTTATTTATGACCAAACACTCAATCTAGTTTTTAAGCACAACTATTTCTAGCAATTTCTTGGTGAAACAGAAGTCTCATTTTTCACTAAACCACCCAAGTATCTCAGAAGCCACATCTGTGATGGTCATTGGGATTAATGTTTATTCATCCATCTTTGCTGAGAGTGAGATAACAAGAGGACGTGACAGTCTGCTTGGGGGGCAGTGGCAACTTATTTTCTTACTGCCAACTTTTTCCTAATACCCGAGTGGGAAGTTAGAAGTTTGCACCCAAAAGAATATTCTTAGATTGCTGGGAAATGGGTCATTCAATGTCAGAAACACACCCAATGGCAGGAAAAATGAAAGATCTCTGGTTGCTCTTTGGAGTTTGGAATGATATAATCGCCAGATGAGTGCATTTCAAACCCCTGGTTCTGGTGGAGCTGCCTCCTCTGGGCTGAGAAGCACTTTAGTTCCAAGCAGCTGGGGAATTTATGGACCTCTGAGTCTAATCCAGTTGAGCAGGAGAGGAGCCAGCCAGGTACATGACCTGACTTGGGCTACAGCTGGAAGAAGGGAAGCCACAAGGGGAGGGTCAGCCGGAGGGGCTGAGTCATTGGTACAGAGAGCATTTGAAGGGCTCTGGAATTCTCCTGAGGTCTTGGTGGTGAACTGAAACAGGGCTTTGATCCTCTGCGCAGGGGCAGACCCTGTTGAAAGAGATTCCAACCAGAGGCTACTCTCTGTTTCATGGGAAAGAATGGCAAAGTCCAGACAAATCAAAAAGAAACCTTTTAAAATATTCTTTCTCTCTTTCTCTCTCTCTCAGAATTATATTTGTCTATTGAGATACAAGGTGTATAGGATCTAATAACTTAGGAAATTATTGCTTTATTTTCAAGAAACTGTGTAAAGATTCAGAACCACTTGGACATTTCCTAAAACTTAAATGTGTATGGCCTACACAGGGGTGAGGGTTGGGAGGTAGGGGTGGGCCCTCGCTTAACAGAGTCCCCTTTTGGGACCCTGATAAAGTGTTCCCATGGTCATATCTATGGCATTCAAAGGCATCTTGAGATCTGGCTAACAGGATGCTAAATTAAACATACATTGAGTTCTGTGTGATGTATTTATATATTTTGCAGGCACTTCTGGTACAGTTATTCTAGCTATTTGAATATAGAAATGGCTTTCAGGAATGCTTTAAATAAAAAGTTGATATATAACTCACCATAAAACTGACCCTTGTAAAGCATACAATTTGGTGATTTTAGTATATACACAAGGTTGTTCGACTATCACAACTATCTAATTCTAGAATATTTTTCTCATCCCCCCCAAGAAACCCCATTCTCTCCCTCATTACCCCTCCCACAAACAAGCCTGTTTCTAACGTTATAATCCTTTTCTAATCTATTTTCTCCCTGTATGAATTTGCTTATTCTAGATATTTTATATAAATGGAATCATATGTGTGTTTTGTTTTTTTCACTTAGTATAATGTTTTCAAGGTTCATCCATGTTGTAGCATGACTTCTATGCCAGAAATATTCCATTTTGTTCTACAGTTATTAGCTGATGGAAATTCGGGTGGTTACCTGAAATTATTTTCCTAACCAATGTGCCACTTGTCTACCATGCAGGTACAAGGACAGTGTGAGTCTGGCCAGGAGCATGGCCCAGGGTGCCTGGGGCCAGAAGTATGAATGAGGGTTTGGAGAGAAATGGATTTGAAGTATATGGAGTCAGAAGTTTCCATGCTAAAGGAATGACTAAATCTATTCTCTCTCTAGAGAATGGTATTATGAACTTGTCAAATAAAGAGACTACCCAAACATGTGCAGCCAAAAAAATGTACAAAACAAACAAAAAGCAATAAAACAGAACCATAGAGGTGGGTCAGTAGTTAGTTAATTAAGATATCTTATTTTTGTGGATTTGGGATATGTTTGGTAATTAGCAAATTTTCCAAAATGTGTTATTTGGAGTTTACTATCTCATTTTAAAGAAACACTTTTTAAATCTAATTTATATTTGTAATTTTGCATTTTTCCCCTTAAAAGTAGATCCCCCAATCATACGTGTGTGTGTGTGTGTGTGTGTGTGTGTGTGTGTGAGCTAGAAGCCCTTCAGAACCAGGATCCCCCTGCCCTAGGGCAACGCTTTGAATCCACTGTCTCTGTCATATACTGAGAGCTTGTGTGAAGGATTTCCTTCAGGGAATTATGCAGCAAGCTACTGATTTTGTTGTTTTCCACCCTTTCCTTTCTCAGCTCGGGAGCACTTTCAAGAGAAACTAGCTCATGGAATGTCTCCATTAAGTGTGCAATAGCTTTTAGAGTGGCCGTGATTTAATATTGCTCAGCAAATATTCCCCTCCCTGCTCCTGGTTCCTATTTTCAGGCAGCGGGTTGCGCCATGTGACTCACCTTGGCCTATCGATGTAGCCAGAGACATCAGCCCGCTGGAGCACCAGCTTCAGGAGCTTTGCAGGTTACCCCATTAGATCACCCTCCAGAAGCTTGTGGTCCATCTTCGTGGGTCCTGGAAGAAGACACGCGGGAGAAACTTGCATCCTGAACTCCCATGTTCAGCCTGAAGTGGAGTCCCTGCTGCCGATCTGCTGGCCAGGAGTGAAAAGTGAGCATTTGCTATTCTGAGCCACTGAGACGGGGCAGGGTGGGGAGGGAGCGTGCTCTGAAACCGTGGAGTTGCAGCAGACGCTAATGCAGTTGCACATTCCCGGCCTGAACAGAAGAACTAACGTCATTTATCTTGCAGGAGGCAACTGAGCTTAGTCTCCAAGCTTCAACTTCCAAGGTCTCTGACAGCAGTCCCACGCAGCACCTTTCCAGGTTCCCACTTTAGTATGTTGCCACCTGTCAAGGAAATCCACCTCTGGGTTAAGGTCACGTCTCCTTTCCCCCTCCTCCCTTCAGCTTTAATTTGAAGTACAGATTATTTCACTGTTTCCATTCTATGATAGCATTTTTGTCACTTCACTTCAACTCCTTCCAGATGCAGCTATGCAGCTAATTACATTTCCCCAACCCTTCAATTTGGCAACCCAATCAAAAGTCTAAACACATCTGGGGACTCTTTGATCAAGCAGTTACACTTTCAGAAATTTAACCAAAAGAATAAATCATATATATATGCAAAATATAACAAGGATGCAAAATATAAGAAACAACTTAAATGCTGACCATAGGAGGTTGGCTAAATAAAGTATATCCATATAATGGAATATTCACACTGCAACTGTTGAAAGTGATTCAGTAAAAATGTGTTTACTGATATAGAAAGGAGAGAGTTACCAAACAGAATCAACAGTATAAATTTATTTTGTGAACACAAAAAATATATGTCTAGAAAGATATATACCAGTTATTTATAGTGGTTATATGTGGTTGTTAGAATTGTGGGCGATTTTTATTTCATTGTGTTTGTTTACTTTTTCTTCTTTTGCTAACTATAATTCCTAATAGTCTGCCAAAACATGTTTTACTTTTGTAGAAAAAGTTAAACAAATGTGTTGCTTTGCTCTCACAACTGTTTTAGATGAGTTGAGAGGACTTCTTTTATTTGTATCTCTTTAATTTGTACATTTATTTCAAATAAATAAATACTCAGGGGTTGGGTTAAATGAAAGGGTTTAACACAAAGGAGATGGATGGCTGGTGATGGAGATGGTTCTGTTCCTCAAGAAGAAAGTATAAGTTCAGACTTCCATGTATAGAGAAAGGGCATGAAATGCAAGGTTACCAGATGCAGGTGTACAGGTAAAAATGGACTTCCTTCTGCACCCTTCCTATAAAACTAAGCAATTTCTGATGAGCTTGGGATTTGCATTTCCTGCGGGAGTAAAAATCAACTCAAGATAGAAGCAGTTGTTGTTCTCCATGTCTGGAGGCCCATATGTTCTCTTACTACAGAGTCCTAGTTGGGGACGAAGGGCCAAATCCAATTGAGAGAATTTTTAATTCATTATATTTTGCCCATGCAAGTCAGGGGTGAGCTATACTTGTTGCTTGAAGATCAATTTAGGAAAACTATTAAAGTTCCTGAGAGGTTTACATGACATGTAGAAGGTCACACAGAAAGCTAGTTGTAAAGTCAGAATTTGACTTTGAGCCCAATACATATTCTATGTGTCATTTCAATAATTTCTGAGACTTATGATGGTGGCAGCAATGACTAAGTTAACTCAGAGTCAGAGAAAAACCCCATCCTCAGCCTGAGTTATAGAGATAGTTGGTCCCTAGAAAAGATGTGGAATGCTTTATGAATTTGCATCTGTGTTTTGGGGCCATGGTAATCTCTGAACTAATCCAATTTTAGTACCTGAGTTGCCAAAGTGAGCACAAGAAGACCACTTATTGCTGATCACAGCGTTGTGTCTCTCTACCTCTTTTAGGGAAGGGGCGATTCCAAATTCAAGGTTCCCACTGAAGTAAACAATGTAAAGAAATAACATCAATAAAATGAAAATGATAAAATACAGGAAGGGAGATCTAACAGTAAAATTTTTTCAGATACTATTGTTAAACAATCAGGTAAGCCAAAAGAGACCACAGGGTAAAATTGTGCAAACGAAGGAGGTTAGTAAGGCAGTGGAGAAGAGGGCTGCACTTTTGCAGAGCAAGAACTTCTCATGGGGCTGAGCAGCCCCCTTGGAGAGCCACAGGCCCCTGGGCCTGACCGTGGTGGAGCAGAGGAGGTAAGCCTGTGTGCTGGAGGAGCTGATCGCTGGCATCTCTTCTTGATCGAATTCATTAAAATCAGCCATGGTTTCAAGTATTTACACCGTAAAAATCAGTAAATGCTATACACCAGGGCTCTTATCCTCAGAGAACAGGTTGTTAAACGTTTACCAGCCCATCGCTGAGACAAACTATATACTCTTTCAGGGAAAAATCTAAGGATTGTCAAGAAGTTCTGGCAGAAATTCAAAAGTATACAACCTTTCCCAAACCACTTCACTTCGCTCATGCCTGCCCTCCAACAGTGCCCTAGGACTCTCAGAAAACTCACGTTCCAAACACTGGCTTGTTATGCCCAAGCAGGAAGTCCCCAGGCTCAATTAGGCCTCAAAACGTACATTCTCAAGAAGAGAAGAAGCATGAATGAGAATTTGACTCCTGCCAGGCATGGGGCATGCCACCTCTAAGCACAAAGTGAAACCTGAACTATCCCTTTGAACTTACAAGGAAAATATAAAGGAAATTAAAAAGGCCTTTAATGGCACTTAAACTTGTAGGAGAGCAAATCTAACTTCCTTTGTACTTTTTCTCTAACATCTGCAGCTCTGTCTTGAGTAGAATTGCAGATGGTCCTTTGTTGCTCCCTTTTTTTTTTTTTTTTTTTTTTTTTTAATGTCTGGAGAAACAGCTCAGCTTTCAAAGTAGAATTATTAAGATAATTCTGGGTAAGATGTAAAATTTTCCACTTTTCCCAAGCCATCAATTTGTTCTGCATTATCATCAATTGCCAAGCATAGCTCTTTCCCGTCACCTCCTTGGCTGCACTCTGACAATAATGTGGGTTCAAGGGATATGATTCCTCCTGACTGAGTTTCTAGGGGCAAAAAGGCTAGGAGTTGGGGAGAGAGAAAGGGACTAGATAGCTTCGCCAGAAATGACATACTATTTTATTGTCTATTTAACACAGTCATCATGTTTTTTATGCTGGTGTGTTTGAGTCTTACATCTATGTGTGATTTGTTGGTGATGTCTCTAACATCTCTTTAAAACAATTAAAAGCTTAATTAGCCCTGGCTGGTGGCACAGTGGATTAGGTACTGGCCTGTGAACCCAAAGGTCGCTGGTTCAGTTCCCCAGCCAGGGCACATAACCAGGTTGCAAGTCAGGTCTCCAGTGAGGTCTCCAGCCAGGTCCGTAGCTGAAAGCAGGTGAAAGGCAACCATACATTGATATCTCTCTCCCTCTCTGCCTCTCTCCCTTCCCCTCTCTAAAAATAATAAAATCTTTTAAAAAAAGTTTAATTAAGTGGCTATAATATGTAGAGAGGCATAATAATAATAAGAAGAAAGCTCCAGATCCTGAGCATTTTTTTAAAAAGATAAACTCAATATGTTGGTGAAAAAATAATGCTTTAATATTTCCACTATAAAAGCATCTTGCATATTAAAGACAATTTAAGGGACACATATAATATAATAGGAATCCCCAAAGTCCAAGCATCCATCTGCAATGGCTGTTTCTTTCCATTTTGATGGGGTTGTTTCTAATGCCTATTTATGTGTGTGTGTGTGTGTGTTCATTCAGCTATACAGCAGAGGATGCAAATGGGTAACCTTTGGTCCAAAAAAAGTCTGGCATGTTTCATTTGGCCCATGCAATATATTTATAATTTAAATTAGACTTTAACATGCAAAAACAAAATCCAGATTTAAAAGCTTTCCTGAAAAATTGAATCTGCATTCCCAAATGGCAGGAGCTGAAGAGTGGCTGTCACCCTTAGAAGGGGCATGTGCTTGCCAATTTGAAAACTGTTCCAATGCAGTTGTTTTTTTGTTTTTTGTTTTGTTAAAATTTTTCATGCTGCCTGTTTGGCTCCTGTAGGTATTTTAAGTTCGATGCCCTTGATGTGGAGGTTTTATTTTTTTTAAAATAATTGCAGTCATTTTGTAGAAGTGGTTTTATGCTTAGCTCTTTTCTTTGGACAGAGTATCATTAACCTTTCCATAGGTTTTCTCTAAGGTACAGACAGTTGTACATATAAAATGCATAACCGTATAAAGGGAAAAGTATTATTTGAAATATTTCCTTCCAAATTCTTTAATGCAAATAACCTTTTGAATAGTGGGAATCAGACTATAATGCAATTTTCTCTCCAGCTTTTCCCCTTTTCTGCGTATTAGAAATACCTTTGCCACTTACCAGCTGCACGTAGCTCAGTTGAGTCAGTCTCCCTCCTAGAGTTGAATATTTGGGTTTCCCTTTTTCTGTCATAATGAATATCTGTGCTGAGAGCTTTTTAAGAATTATTATTGACAATTCATCTGCTAGGATATATGCTTACAAATGGGCTGTGCAGTTAAAGGATGCAGGCAATTTTAAGGCTCTTGGTGTGTGTGTCAAATTTTATCCGTGTTCTGATTTACACACATACCTGCATTATGTGAGAATATGTTTCCTCACACCTTTCATAGCACTAAATATCATATACATACCGATCTGAGATAGAAACATCGTACCTTCTGGTTTTAATGTGCATTCTTCTCCTCTTCAAGGACCCAAGTTTGTCTTTTGAGGAAAGCAGGACACCAAGGAAAGAGCCATAGGACAGACATAGCAACGAAGCTGTGGTCCAGTGTTACAGAAACCCAGAAACCCCAGCTGAGGCAGAAGAAGCCAGGAGCAGGGCAGGATGAAAACAGGGTGAGGCAGAGGAGTGGGGGCCATGAGAATCAGCCCTGGGAAAACCAGAAAGTGTAGACAACTGTCTATAACCCAGACCTCATAGTGAAAGCCCACAAGAGTGAAATCCGCAGGAAAACTGATTTATTTTTTTGTCTTCTAGTGTGTTGTGTTTTTAGGTCCAAAGTGGTTATGAGGCCAGTAGTCTGGGGGGCACCTTAAATTTTCCACCACAGGTAATTTCTCCATTTCCTTACCCTTCCGCCAATTCATCCTACCAGTTTAAAATCCCTCTTGAAAAATGACTTGTCCAGAACCTACTGCCCTGAATCCAGGTCATTTATTTAACTGACAGAATCATGTAACCGAACTAGAAACTAGGTACTACCATTGACTTGCAGAGTCTGAATGAAAATCACCCACAACAGGGAAGGAGAAGTCAATGTGGCCAGTCAGCCTTCAGAGCCAACGGCAACAGTGGGAGTGGCTGGTGCCCACTGCCTGGAGCTATTTACTATTAAAACAGAATCAAAACTCTTTTCATACTTTTTTTTCTGTGAACATTTCATAAAGCCAAAGTTTGGAGGGAAAGGGGAAATATGAAAATATGAAACCTCATCTGAATAAATAAATATTCTTAGCTATAGCAATCTGTAATCAGTTGTTTCTAGATTTAATTTGAAATTTATTTCATTAAAGGCATTTTTATTAGTTTCCTCCTCTGGACTTTAGGATTTGACTCTGGTGGGTGATCTTACTGCCTGGGATACTGAGAGGGAAGAGCATGAAATTTATAGTTGTTCCTAGCTCATGTTAATATAAGTATTGATCTCTATATCAGGGCTAGCAAACCTTAGTGAAATAACACCATGTTTGTCTTTCTCTGACATTTTGTTTAGCATAATGCCCACAAGGTTACCAATGTTGTCACAAATGGTGGAATTTCCTTCTTTTTATAGTTAAATGATAACCCATTGTGTGTGTGTGTGTGTGTGTGTGTGTGTGTGTGTTTGTGGGTGTGTGTATGCACACCATATTTTATTAATCTATTCATCGATAGACACTTACTTGCATCCATGTCTTGGCTACTATAAGTAACACCTCAATGAACAGAGGGGTTCAGTTATCTCTTTGAGGCAGCGATTTCATTTCCTTAGAATAAATATCCAGAAGTGGAATTGCTGGATCATATGATAATTCTATTTTTATTTATTTATTTGCAGAACCTGCATATTGTTTTCTACAGTGGCTGCAACAATTTAGATTCCCCTTTTTCCATAACCTTGACAATACTGGTTGACTCATATCTTTTTGACAGGTATGAGGTGATATTTCACTGTAGTTTTGATTTATAATTCCCTGTTGGTTAGTAATGTTGAACACTTTTCATGTACCTGTTGGCCATTTGTGTGTTTTCTTTGGAAAAATGTCTAATTCCTGTGCCCATTTTCTAATTAGATTTATTTATTTATTTATTTTTTGCTGTTGAATTGTATGAGTTCTTTATATATTTTGGATATTAATCCATTACAAAATATATAGTTAGCTCACTATATGTTAATTAATGTAAATATTGATCTCTATATTAGGGCTAGCAAAACTTGCCAAATCTAGCCTGTTTTTGTATATAATCTGTGAGCTAAGAATGGCTTTTAGAGGCTTAAATGGCTAGAAAAGAAATCAAAAGGGAAATATTTTATGACATGTAAAAATTTTATGAAATTGAAAGTTTTGTGTTCATAAATTAAGCTGTTTGTTTGTATATTGTCTATAGCTATTTGGTGTATCTTTTTTTCCTTCTCTCTCTCTCTCTCTCTCTCTCTTTTTTTTTTTTTTTTTGCTGTAGTGGCGGAATTGAGTAAAACTAAACCAGTTACCATGAAGCCCTTTCCAGAAATTGTTTACTGACTCCTGATCAAGTACATTTACAGATATAAATTTATACCCTCACTAAGGGCTTCTATTAATAGTGCAAGATAAGAGAGGCATCCTACATGGCTTGAAATCAAGTATTAACTTCTTTTGACCAAATTTGTAGGTGCCACTAAATCAGGCAGGATGAGGAAGAAGTTGTTAATCTAGTGTCAGAAAAAGTATTAAAGGCGAACAGGATAAATGATTAAATTGCAGTGGGCATTTAGGATCTAAAATGAAATGCTTCGTGTCCAAAATGAGGAAAGCCTGACAGAGAGTATGGTATTAACGTTCTGAATAAATTTCACACTAAATTTTAGTGTGAAATAATGTTACTTTCTCAAGAGAAGTGAACATGGACAAGCTTTTGCATGAAAAGTAGTCCAATCAGCTGTTGTGTTTAAACTGGGGAATAAAGAAGCAGTAGCTCTGATGTTCTCCAGGCAGGACTGGATGTAAAATAGGCTTGGTCTTCAATGGCTGCCCTTGCCAATGATGAGCCATGGACTTGAATCTATCTAAGCTGCTTTATCTGAGAAATAGAAATATCTCCTTAAGTAATTCTTGCAGGAATTAAATAAGGCAATATTAAAAGAGCTTTGCATATTCTAAAACACAGACAGATGTGGGACAGTATTATTGCTAGAAAGCCAGGCTGTAACAATGATTGTTCTCGAGGACTGAAGAATATCCCCTCTAGTTGCAGGGTTTGTACGCTTCCCAAAGGGTTGCTGCCAAGTTGGCCCATGGAGGCGGCCAGACTGCCCTGGCTGAGGCTGACTTCATCAGGAAAAGAAGTCACCTTTTTCTCATACTAAGGCATCTTCTGCTTGTCAAAACAGGCGCCCACCCAGAGGAGGTATCGTTCCACATTCATTCTCGCAAAGGTTCTGTTTAGGTTTCTTGTGTTGACATGTAAATAGACACCCACATGGTATATTTCAACAGTAGACACGGGATGATGCTAGATAGATGTTTTCCATCTTCCTCTGAAGAGATAGAATGTTTGCTGAATTTGCAGCAAAGAAGAGCTCAGCCAGGCAAAGAGAAGCTTTCCGTCACCCTAAGAGAGCTCCAATATTAGACCATTTGAGGGAAATACAGAACATCTATCTATCTACCTAAGTGTCTGCCTTCTAAACATCTTCTGGATGCTCCTGGTTCTTTGATTCTCACGTTACCCTGAGATTGGAAAACACGGACATTTGCCAAGTGGTTTCCCTGTGTTTCACTCATCAGAAAATAAAATGGGTTCTTTTTTCCTAATTAAATTTATATTTATTAAACACCAAACTTTGCTGCGTGGTGGTGACAAGTAAGAAGAAAAACATACAGGGAATATTTGAAACTTTTTGGCATCTTTACAAATGTCTTATGCCCTATGCATAAATCTTATTTATATTTCCCCTGACATTTACTGATTACTCTATTCAACTTTTTAACCTAGTTTGTAAGAAATGCTTCCCACATGGTGACATTCCCTCTGCATTTGTGAGAAGCTCAGCTTATCAGTGAGTAATAAATGTCTGTAGCAATGTAAGCGTCAGTAGCAGTAATACTGTCTGCTCTGTGACAAGAATTGAAATAGAAGCAAACAGGTAAGCTATTGGCCTGAGCCAGATGAAACTTTTAAGGATCCTGGCATGCTGATCTCTCTTTCACTTTTGGAAATCCTGCGTAAATTGTAGCTGAACTCTTCTGGGATAAAATAATGGCTTCCTTTTCAGAAACACTTTACGCAGAGAACTCTAAGCTTTCAACATGTTTTTCTTTTTTTTGCAAAACAAGGGCCTTGTCATCCGTACAGCTGCACCATAGAGAACTGTCTGATTTTTTCAAGGGTGGCAAATGTCCCACAACATAAATACTGTTTAAAATGCATTCAGGGACTGAAGGGCTGCTCAAAAACTTTTAATAGGGAGTAGCTGACACTATATATGCCTTTCTATATTATTTAATCTTTTAGAATAACTCTGTGAAACACAGACAAATACAGCCTTGTTTAACAGATGAGGAAACATGGTTGGAAAGAAGTTAAATGTTGGAATCAGGATCACACAAAAAGTTAGTAGCTAAATCAGGTTCAACTCATTCCTCTTGGTCAGGGCCTCTTTGGGCTACCCTTGCTGAATAACCAGGAGGAAAAAGAGACTTATTCAGAAACTATTCTCAAAGACAAATAAGCAGACACCATCAGTTCACATTGGATGGTCAACTATATTGATTGGGTCAACATGCTGGCTGTTGCATTTTTTCCTTTTTTTTCCAATTAAAAATATTGGGTGATATTGGTTAATAAGATTATATCAGTTTCAAGTATCTGATTCTATAATATATCATCTGTATATTGTATTATGCATTATCTAATATCACATGGTTTAAAAAACTATTTGCAGGGGTCTTATGAGTGGGAAATAAATAAGATAGAAAGATCTTGACCTAATTTTAGTTATTCTTCATTTCTCTAGATTTAAACCCCTGTTATTTTCATTCCATCATCAGCCAGTATGAATTCCATTCATACTGAATGCCTATCCTTGGGAAATTTATAATTGAGCCAGGGAAGCTGATTATACATATTCAAAATGGAAAATATAAGTGTAATCTCAGGGTCTAAAGCTGGTAAACCTAACCGTGGTTCCATTACTACACATATGCACATCTTGATGGCAGTTGACTATAAAAAGTCCAATCTCTTTCAAAGCCCTTTTCCCCAAAATAAATCTTGGAAATTCCAGAGATGCTTACTGTGTCAAAGACCGAGTTTTGGTATCGAAGCAATAGTTTGGTTATCGAAGCAACAGAGCCTAATTTCCGAGCTCCTGGTTCTGACAGCCTCCCAGAGCTCTCTGTTCATAGTGAAGTATTGCTCGCCCTGCCAGGGCCATGCATGTGGCCAGGAAAAAGAGATCAGCTGACTGTTCCTTCCAGTGTTAAGAACACTTAATGTTGTTCTCCACCTCTATAAGGGAGGGAAGCCAAGCCTATTTGTTCAATAAATTTTTATTGAGCAACTACTACGTACCAGGCATTATTACATCTAGGCACTGAGGGTTCAATGAGGAACAAAACAAAATCCTTTTTCTCATGAAACTTGTATTTTTAGTAAAGGAGAGAGAAAATAAACAAGCACACAATTGTGCCAAAACAAACTCTTAAAGAAACAGTTTACCATGAGGGCTTCAGTCTCCTTTTTGCAGCAGTGTTAATAGTAAAGGGCAGATAAAGGCCCTTTATCTATCTCAAATTATCCTCATGGGATAATTATAAATACCAACAGAAAATTGCAACTCATTTTGCATTCAATTTGTAGTCATCTGATACCTAATCAGGCAAAATAGTTTCAAAGTATTGGCTTGATCAGTTTTAATTAACCAAGTGATTTTTATTCCCTTTATTGATTGCTTTGTCTTTTCTAATGTATTTTACCCAGGTATAATAAAATACATTAAATAGTATTATCAGATTCCATATTGACTGGCCAGTAAATAGTCTAGGGCATTTTTTATTTTTGGGGACTAGCTCTGTGAGAAACTCAAGTTTGTGTTTTTTATTTGATATTGGGGCCATTGTCAGAGAAAATTACAGATCATGCATTACAGTTCAGGAATCCTTCTGTAAACCAATGAAATTTACTATATTGGACTACTCTCAGTCAGTTACTTTCCAAACTCTTAATAAAATGTGAACAAATGAAGGAATGGTTTAAATACTAAGAAACACTAAACTCCTATGCCCAAGACCAGATCACATTTTGGTGTGGTAGGACAAGAAGACTGTTTCATTACTCAAGAACTCAGTACTTTGAGGACCAGCCTGGGAACCAAAGTGTCGCTGGTTTGATTCCTAGTCAGGGCACATACCTGGGTGCGGGCCAGGTCCTCAGTTCGGGGTGTGTGAGAAGCAAGCACACATTGATGTTTCTCTTTCTCTCTCTCCTTCTTTTATCCCCTCTTAAAAAATAAGTAAATAAAAGTTTAAACAAAGAAGAATAGACTCAAGGATATCCACTGAGGGGCTGTTTAATGAGGTGTTGTTTAATGGATACTAATGACAGTCTGATCTTCATTAATCTAATTGTGGATGAAAAAATCTCAGGCAAAGTTTAAAATAAAAATCATGCAATGATTCCTGCATAGATTTATGGGACAATAATCAGACCAGTTTGCATAATTAGTCACATGTCTCATTTCTGATGGCCTTTGGTCCCTTTGAGGTTCTAGAAAATATCAGTAAGAGCAGCTAGTTTGTTGGTGTCTAGAATTCCACTAAAGCATACAGATGTGCCACAGTTTAAAAATATATATATTTTTAGTGCTCACTTTGGCAGCACATATACTAAAATTGGAATAATACAGAGATTAGCATGACCCCGGTGCAAGATGACAGGCGAATCTGTGAAGCGCTCCATATTTTTGACACTGCCAAGGGGGAATGGGGGGTACTGGATGGAGGGGGAAAAGGAGGAAAAATTGGTACAATTGTAACAGCAAAATCAATAAAATGTATTTAAAAATATATAGGTTAGTGCATGTTGAAGCTTTATATCAAATTTAATATTTAGAAAAGTTGGTAGTCATCAATCTTTGAAAAGGCAAATTTAGGTTGGAGAATTTTACAGAAAGCAAACAGTTAAGATGAGAACTAAAAAGAAAGAGGTAAAAAAGAAAGAGACAAGCAATAAATTTGAAGTCCGACAACAAGCCCTTTGACCCAGTCACAGTTGTTCATCCAAAAGTATAGGAGGAAAAATGTCTATACTTGATGTCACCTTTTTCATCCACAGAGGGTTGGGAAGGAAGCTGCTGACTCCCAAAAGCTGTTCACTTCAGAGGCCTTTTGGTGAACTTTGAATTGGCTATACAGTGGTCTAGACTGTGGGATCCAGATGGAGGATCCGAAGAGGGTTTACCAGCAAGCAGGTGTCTATGATGTAGGTCTCAGAACTTAACAACAGTATTTGTATTTAAGAGTACTGAAAAAGACCCCTTTCTGTGTAGTTTTAAGGCTGGTTTTCACTGGAATCCGTTTGAATATATTTGGTCTTCTAAATCTATATCATGTGGTGATGAATTCAGCCATGTATCTTTTGGAATTTCAACTCACATCTGTTGGACCTATGACGACATGTCAACATGATCATACCTGACAAAACCAGGATGTTCCAAATAGCATCTGTCAGAGAAAGTCAAGTCAAGGCTCACAGGGCTTTAGATCCCACTAAAATGGAAAACCAAAATAGTTTTGATTATAGAATACCATTAAATCATTTTATGTTCTCAAAGTTTCAGAAATGGTATATCAATTACACATTTAAAAAACTTTTTCCTTAAATACTTTATCTGTAAAGTGAGATTTAAAAAAAAATCATCTGAGTTTTTCTGGATTATGATAATTATAGATAAGGTAAGATCTGATCACCTGTTGAATCTCTCAGGTAAATCCCCCCCCCCCCCCATAGTTTTGTAAAGCCTGAATCAATTTGACTCTGCCACTATCACTTAGGTTATTTTTTTAGTGCCTATGTATAAAAGCCTACAGATGTAGTTTGAAAAGATATTCAAGGATGTGAAAAAGTTTTGCAGTAGCCAATGTTTTCTTTCTAGTGGAACAAATTGTTATACTTTAGTAAGTTCATTTTATTCAGAAATTGTTTTGAACAACTGTCTTTTAATGATAATAACGTCAGTAAGGGTTATTTGTTTTATTTAATAGTTGACTGATATATTCTCTTTTGGAATGGGCTTTAGTCTTCATTACTGAGATTTTCTTTAGATGTTGGATTATTCCAATGAGCAGACATTAATTTCCTTTTTAAAAATTTGATTGGGATGTCCAAAGAAATTAGAAAACCCCTGCTTTAAAATGAATATGTCAAAAATCATGAACAATGTTATAGCATTACCAACATTCTTAGACTTGTCCTAATTGAGAAATACTCATGTCAGGGCTATCTGAACAGAATAAGCTTTTGGTAACAATATAACACAAAATATACATTGACTATTCTTAATAGTGAGTAATTATCAAATAATATAATATCAGGTAGTCATCTGGGTTGGGCATCAGTCAAATCATAGTAGGGCATATTTACAGTAGCTCTTTTTATGTCATGAGGTTCACTTATATTAGGAAGGGAAGGTTGAATTTCTGCAGCCAGATGAGAGCAATATTTAACTGAATTTATAAACAGCATTTTTAAACAGAAAAGTTTATAAATGACAATCAACTGACCTAAAGTGTTGGTTATTGTTGGGCTGCCTCCAGTGATAAACAAGGTAAATAAACTTTAGATGAGAGGTTAAGAAGAACATAAGCAATGGGCTTATGATAAGTACCATTAAAATATTACCTTGCCCATAATGCACAAATTGTGAGAAGGAGTTAGCATATGTCATAATATCTCAAGTAGGGTTAGCCTAATTTTTGCTTAAGAAAGGAAAAGGTTCATTTGACTTCTGGATCCAAAAAGTGAGCATTGACACAATTATTTCAGTCACTAGTATAGTTGCTAGAGCTGATTTTTAAAAAAATGGAAAAAAAAAAGAAATATATCTCACTATTTTAGTATCATTTCTTTCATTAGATGAGGGGCTAAATCTCTTTTGGTACCCAGGGACCTTCTGAAAAAACTCAGAGCTACTTTAGATGTAAAAGAACCTTAACTTAAATTTGAGTTTTGGGTTTAAATGTAGGAAAGACCAAAAAATATTTCTGCATTATCAGGTGATGCTGTAAGAGGATTTAGAGTGGAGAAGGTCCACAGCCAAGAAAATTAGGAAAATACTGCAATTGTATAGGCATGTGGTGACCAGGGCGTGTCCTTGAGAACAGAAAGGAAGAAACAGATCTACAGAAACAAATGACGTGAGAACTGGGACTTTTGGTTGCCTGAAAGAGACAGCACAGGAAGCCAGAGATGATTGATGTCTAGCTTTTGATCCTGGGTCACTGCGATACTAGAGTTGGTAGTATGGTGGAACTGAAGTTAAAAAAAGAAAAGAAAGACAGTCAAGGAAAAAGGCAAGTGTAACCTCATGAAAGAGAGAATAGAAGGAAAGATATGTGTGCTTCCATTCATTTAATACATCACCTCATTCCACAGGGATCTCAAATCATTTATAAAATTGCATAGGATATAAGTACATGAGGGAATTGGTAGATGAGGAAAATAAGCACAAGGAATATCAAATCCAGATGTAGTATTAGCGCATAGGTTTATATACCATAGACACGACATTGCATGTTACTAGGGTGATGGTGTAAATTTGGCTCCAAACTTCTTAATGACCTATGCAGGCCCAGGAGCACTAACAGTAGAAGATTCCAGTATCCATAAAAACAGATCTGCTGTTTGGTGGGAGCAGAGCTTTTCATGATCCTGACACTTGACTATTTTCCTGATGCAACAGATGATGTATTCTCCTGTTTAATCCCTCCAGGGATTGGAATGGAGCAAACATATCAATTCATGAATGCAGCTAGCCTTTCCCTCTACCCTGCTCCTTAAATAGGATTTTGGTTTTGCTCGAGTTGTCTCCTCCTCCTTTACCACTTAAAGGCAGTTTTGGCTTTGCAGAACTTTTCCCCCTGGATTTTGTTGCTGACCAATTGAGAAGAAAGGGAGAGGAATGGGAAGCCAAGAGGTGTGTGAACTAAGGTTGGAAGAGGACCCTTTAAATAATTTTTGGAGAAGAGGTTGGCTTGTAGGGGCCTTGAGGCATGAAAGAAGCATAAGGAGAACAAAATGGTGTTAAGAAACATTGCTGTTGATTATGTATCTCCTTTAAATATTTGAGAAATATTAATCAGAACTGTTTTATTTTGAAATGTTAGTTTGATTGATGGAGTATTATTTTTTCTCCATGCATGCTGGCACTATTCAGAAACTCTGTTACTATGGATAAATGAGGGGCTTCCTCGTGGGATGTGGACCTGTGTGCTAGATTAAATCATCACTGCAATTATGAGCTAAGGGCACAGCTTCCTCCCTTATAGACTGAGAGTGAGTACAGGTGATCTTGAAACATTGGAACAGGAATCAAACTTAAGACTTGATCCACTTGGAACTGCAAACTAGAGATAATGCATTGGTGTGTATCCACTAAGTACAGTTGTTTCAATAGAAACAAAACAAAACAAGAAGTCAAAAAATGGCCAATTGGAAATTGATTTCTATGTCAATATATATGAATACTTACTTTCTTAAGAAAACTCCAAGAAGAGGTGTAAACAAGATTCATACTCTGCATGGTTGAAATTGTCCCAGGAGTACATTTAATGATAAGACATTTTTTGGTGAGGGCTGTAAACACTGAGTTTTCCTAGCCTCTCCTACCCATGCCTCCATGCCTCCTCAAAGAAGGTTCTGGCTTTTGCTGATTAGTTTCTTTCCTCCACCCCTAAGCTGGGTTCTGCTTTGCGGTAGACCAGTTCTTCTGAGGTTCATGATGAAGACCTGATAGGAAAGGGGTGGGATGGTGAAGGACAATGGGTAAGACAAGTCAGGAATTTTCCAGATCTAGGAGTTGAGAGGTTCTGTAAAAACTATAGAGTATGATAGTGGAACACAGGTGGCATTTTATTCTGGAAGCTTTATGTATTACTTCATACAACTTTATCGAGGTGTACTACACCTGACACATATAATAAACTCCACATATTTAAAGTGTACTATTTGGTACATTCTGGTATAATTTCACACCCATGAAATTATCATTGCAATCAAGATAATACATTTATAGATGAGATTTAAAAAATATGTTGCTATGAACTGTGTATTGCCCTTACTATACTTAAAAACACACATTAAGAACCAGCATTATTTTTAAAATTTAATTGTATTGTTGTTGTATTATATCCATCCCCTTTTTCCTCCCCTCTGTCCCCTTCCCCACCCCCCAACTCCCCCCCACAAAGTCAATCCCACTTGTTGTCCATGTCCACGGTTCTTCCATATTAGTTCCTTGACTAAACTGCTTCCCTTCTTTGCTTCTGCCTCCCCCAGCACACTGAAGGTCTATTCATTGTATTCATCTATCTGGTTCTGTTTCGCTTGTTTTGTTCATTGTTGTGCTGTAATGGGTGAGATCATATGGTATGTCTTTCACTGACTGGCTTATTTCACTAAGCATAGTACTTTCCAGTTCCATGCATGTTGTTGCAACATGTTGTTCTTTCTTTCTGCTGTGTAGTATTCCATTGTGTAAATGTACCAAAGGTTTTGATCTAATCATCCACTGATGGGCACTTAGGCTGTTTCTAGCACTTGGCTATTGTAAATTGTGCTGCTATGAACAGAGGGGTACATAGGTTCTTCTAACTTGGTGTTCCAGGGTTCTTTGGATATAGTAACAAGATAACTTTAAAACTTCAATAAGTTAAAGTTGGTTCTTATCCATTCAACTGTCCTATGTCTTTTGATTGATGCATTTAATCCATTTACCTTCATACCTGTGTTCCTGTCTGTCTCTCTGTTTCTTCATCTTCTTAAAGCAGACCCTTTAGCATCTCTTGCAATGCTGGTTTGGTGGAGAGATATT